>PVJI01018153.1:0-33997 GCA_004026765.1 Micronycteris hirsuta | reverse complement strand
GGGAGCGGGGAGGGGATTGTGGGGAGAAGGGTTTTCAGGAACTAGTATAAAGGACACATGGACAGAACCAAGGGGGAGGGTGGAAGCAAGGGAGGGAGGTGGGTTTGCTGGGGTGGGGGGAGGGGAGGGGAGAAAATGCAGACAACTGTAATTGAAGAACAATAAAGTAAATAAAAAAATTAAAAATATTTTATTTATTTATTTTCAGAGAGGGGAAGGGAGGGAGAAAGGAAAAGAAACACCAATGTGATAGAGAAGCATCGATTGGCTGCCTCCTGCACGCATCCCGACTGGGGACCAAACCCTCAACCCAAGCATATGCCCCAACCAGGAATTGAACTGGCAACCCCTCACCTCGCAGGACGATGCCCAACCAACTGAGGTACATTGGTTAGAGTCATTCTAATTGTCTTTAACTTTCTATTTATTTATTTATTTATTTATTTATTTATTTTAGTGAGAGAGAGGAAGAGAAAGAGAAAGAAACACCAATTTGTTGTTCCACTTATTTATACATTCGTTGGTTGTCTCTTATATGTGCCCTGAGTGGAGATCAAACCCACAATGTTGGTGTATTGGGATGCTGTTCCAACCGAGCTACCTGGCCAGGGCCAAAGCATTTTAGTCATTTTTCACTATAAAATTTTATATTGTAGCCCTGGCTGGTGTAGCTCAGTGGATTGAGCGCGGGCTGGGAACCAGAGGGTCCTGGTTCGATTCCCGGTCAGGGCACATGCATGGGTTGCGGGCCAGGTCCCCAGTGGGGGCCATGTGAGAGGCAACCATACATTGCTGTTTCTCTCCCTCTCTGTCTCCCTCCCTTCCCCTCTCTCTAAAATAAATAAATAAAATCTTTAAAAATTTTTTTATATTGTAGTAAGATATTCATAATACAAAATTTACCATTTCAGCCTTTAAAAAATTTTTATTTTAGAGAGAGAGAGGAAAGGAGAGCAAGACAGGAAGGAAAAAACCCATCGATTTGTTGTTCCTATTGTTTATGCATTCATTGTTTGATTCTTGTATGTGCCCTGACCCAGGACGGAACCTGCAAACTTGATGTATGGGACCACACTCTAACCAACTGAGCTACCCAGCCAGGGTCCATTTTATCCTTTTTTCAGTGTACAGTTCACTGACATTAAGCACATCCACACTGTTGTGCAACTCCATTCATCTCTAGAACATTGTCATCATCCCAAAGTAAAACTCTGTCCCCAGTAAACACTTCCTCTGCATTCTTCCCCTTCCCTCAGGCCCTGGCAACCACTATCCTACTTTCTGTCTCTATGAATTTGACTACTCTAGGGACCTCATACAAGTGGAATCATTCAGTATGTGGTTTTTTGTGTCTGGCTTACTTCACTTAGCATAATACATTCAAAGTTCGTCCGTGTTGTAGCACGCGTCAGAATTTCTTTCCTTTTTATGGCTGAATAATATTCCATTTGTAAGAGCACATTTTGTTTATCTTTCAGTGGACACACGAGTTGTTTCTGCCTTTTGGCTACTGCGAGTAATGCTGCTGTGAACACTGGTGTACAAATATCCGTTTGAACCTTGATTAGCTTTTGATAAAAATTACATTCAACCTGTATGTCAATTCTGGTGAACTGACACCTTTACTCTATCAGTTCTTCCTGTTCATGACTGTGGGATCTCTCTCCATTCACTTAGTTCTCCTCTAATGTCTTTCTAGCCATTCTGGTTGTTTTTTGTATTTAAATTTGTTGTTATCCTTCTTTTGGTATTGCGAGGACTCAAAGTGTATCTACCTACGCCTCCATCTTGACCGGAAGTGTATTACAGTATTTTTCAGTCTGCCTGACCCTGTCAGAAGTCCTCAAGGGTTTCAACCTGTTCTTGTTTAAATGTTTTTAGATTTTATTTATTTATTTTTAGAGAGAGGGAAACAGAGGGAGAAACGGGTGCCCTGACTAGGAATTGAACCAACAACCTTTCGGTTTGCAGGCCAGTGCTCAATCCACTGAGCCACACCAGCCAGGGCCAACCTGTTCTTGATTCTGCTGACGCAAGTATGGGGCTTAATTTCCTTATGTTTGTTGATCTTTGTGAGGTCTTTTTGGTTAATCTTCACCTTGGATGAACTGAAGCCCTAAACTGAGGTTGCTTTCCTCTAGAGAGGATTTACTTTCTGTTTGTGCCAGGAGTGCCACCACCCTGGGTCCCAAGCTCAATCTAGGTGTCCCCCTCCCACTTCTCACCACAGCACGTGTTGCTCATGGAGGCTCACTGGGCCCTTCAGAGACCTCCTCCCTGCTGGGAAGCAGTAGGAGAGGGAAGATTGAACTGCTACCTTTTTTGAATTGTTTTTTTTTTCCATTACCACTTATCCCCCTTATACGCCCCTCTCCCCCCACCCCCTGAACTGCTACTTGCTTCTCCCTACTTTTAGGTTTTAAAGCAATTCCTTTAGCCTTGTTTTGCCTCCTTTGCAAAATGAGATCAATTCCTACTTTCACAAGGTTGCTATGGGGATCACAGACAAGGACTGAAGTCAATGACTGGTGCATGCCGAGAGTTCCGCTTGACACCCATCTGTTCACGTGCTCTGGATGTGCCCAGGACTCTAAGGGTCCAGCCTTCCTGTCCAGTGGGTTACCTCCCATCCCCACCGCTACAGAGAGGTTAGAGGTAAAACAGCACAACACAGATGCTTTATTGTTTACAAAACTCCAGGAGTGATGCCGAGGACACAGAAATGACGGAGAATGGGTGGACCCCAGCATGGGAGAAGTGGCCAGGTCTCAGGCCCTTGCGGCTGCAGGCTCCACTCTGGCAAAGGGCTGCATGTTGCCTGCAGCCCAGGGCCGGGCCCTGCCTGAGGCTCCCAGGCCTCTGGGAGGGTCAGGCGGAAGGAAGCGGTGGCTAAAGACCATCCCTGATGAGGTGGTGAGCAGTTCCAGGCCAACAGCCTTGTGGGTCCCTCCCCAAGCTCCAGCCTAGTCATCCACCTCAGTTCAACTACCCTCCCTCCAGAGGCTGGCTCTGGGAGAGAACACATGAAGGCAAGAAGGAAGGAGACCACGACCTAAACTTCTTCCTCCCTTTCTGGCCAAGAGGAAGGAGCAGCTGTGACCCTTCCTTCAACTGAAGAACCACAGAGGAGCTAGAATGCTCACCAACCAGGAGAGGGTACCCTTTAAGGGTTATAATGAAATCTGTCTAAAAAACCCTATCTGAGCTCATAGCATCAGTCCATTTCCCAGCCCTAGCTGTGTCCGGGGCCAAGAACCGAAAGGCAGTGCTGGGAGCCTGGCAGCTGGGGACCGGGTCCCAGAGCTGCCTCTTCCCCAGGCCTCGGGGCGCATTTCATAGGACCGTGAGGCAGCCAGGGAAGGATCTGGGCGGGGCCGGGCCTATCTCCCAGGCTGCAGGTGGTTGTGGAGCTGCTCCGCCTGGGTCTTCAGGCGCTGGAATTCCTCCTGAATGAAGTCAGTCAGGGCTTTGCGCATCTCCACCTGAGGGGAAGGAGTGAGGCTGACCTGAAGCCCTCAAGGAGCTTCGCCCAGGGGCCCTGGGAGGCCAAGGGTGCTGGGAGGGGCTGAAGACAGCCAGGGGACACCGGGGAAACTCACGGTGGACTTATTCTCTGCCCGGAGCCGCTCGAGCACAGGCAGGACACTGAAGGGCTTTCCTATCAGCACAGTGATTTTCTGCGGAGGAAACCGGCCACCAGATGACAGCGACAGGGAGAGTGCCCACAGCCCCAGCCCAACCGCCCCAGGGAGCCAGAAACAGAGTCCTGCCCCTGACTGGCTAGGTGCCCTCCCTGGCCACTCTCCCTCTTTAGGATGAGGCTCAATGGTATCCAAGGGTCATCCCGGTCCTAGCGTCCATGCTCTAGATGTCCTGTCCTGTCCTAACCCCAGGGACCACCCCTGCCGAGGCCTGATTTCCTTTGCTCTCCTTGTACAGGGCTTGGTGCCAGGAAGGCCCTCTCAATGTTCCACTCGGTCCCTCTGCCGCAGCCTCAAGCTCAGCTCCTCCTGAATCTGGCCTCAGTAATGCTGAGTAGGAGACAAAGGGCAGATGGCAGGCAGGCAGGCAGGCAGACAGACAGGCGAAGGTCAGCAGCCTCTACCTACCTGTCCAAAGCGGGGGAAGTACGGCGGGTTGTTAGGGAGGACGTCGTTCATTCCTGCAGCAAACAGAAGGCTGGGAAGCAGGCATGGGGTAGAGGACAGCCCCAGCCCCCCCACCCCCGGCACCCTCTCCCTGCCACCCAGTGGAAACCGCCCCAAACACCAGCTAGGGAAGCCCCTCTCCCTGCCTCCATCCCCAGACTGTGTGCGGGCTCACCCCGAGAGGGCGGCTTACCGACATGCCACAGCGGCAGGATGACGGGGTTGAGATGACACTCGGCAATCAGGCGCCCGATTCCTGCCCCACGGAGAGGCAGAAACGTTGGTGCAAGCAGAGCTTCAGTGCTGGCCTCCAGCGGAGGCCATCTGCCCTCCCTTAGTTTAAACCAGCTCCCCTGGGCCAGCCCTGGTCTTGGCATTTGTCCCCTTGCTGCTGCTGCCATATACCATGGTCCAGCCGAGCCGGAGAGGGCCAGCCCTTACTTACCCCACTTGAAGCGCAGGAACTCGGAGCTCATGTTCACTTTTCCTGGGTGGGGGGAGACGGAGGTGAGGCTTTGGGGGGCTGGGGAGTCTCGTCCATATTCTTAGGGTCTTGTGACCCTACCAGCCTCACTGACCTTCTGGGAAGATGTGCACCCAGTCCCCGTGGTTGAGCTTCTCTAAAATAAAGTCCATTCCCTTCTGGTAAACTCCGTCTCCTGCCAAGAAAAGGCATCTCCCCATCAGTCCCCATTCTCCTGGGGTCCCCTCCTTCCCTCTCCCTCAGAATAAAGCAGCAGCCCAGGAACTGCCTCTTCCCCTTCCCCACTGCACCATCCACACAGACAACCTCCAATGACTGTGTCTCCCGAGCCAGCTCGGCCCACTGCACCACTTCGCGGCTCTTGGCATCCTTTGTTCAATACTGTCCTCTAAGCCTCTAAGTGCCTGTCACTTGCAAGGCAGCAGCATCATCGCAAACTGACTGAAAGTCTGGACTTGACAATTCCTCCACTGACCACCAATGTCACCTTTTTTTAAATCTTCTTTTATTGATTGATTTTAGAAAGAGGGAGGGAGGGAGAGAGATTTGTTATTGCACTGATTTATGCATTCATTGGTTGCTTCTTGTATGTGCCCTGACCAGGGATTGAACTTGCAACCTTGGCGTATCAGGATGATGCTCTAACCAACTGAGCTACCCAGCCAGGGCCTAACCCCACCTTTTGCCTATTGGTCCCACCATAGCCTCACCCACTGAGCCATTCAGCCATAGGCATACACCTGCAGTACAGCCCCTGGCAACGCCCCCATCCACGCAGTACCCTCCCTCCCTTCCTCCCCAGCCAGGCTCTTGGGCCTTCTTTCTCCTTGGGAGGAGTCACCCTGGGGCGAGCCTGCATCTGCTACCCCTTAGCTGCTGAAGCAAACCAAGTCTGTTCATGACTTCCGGCCTCACTTGGGCCACAGATTCTGGATAGCAACCCTTTCTCGGCGGCTCGGCCAGGCCAGTTCCTGCAGCCACTCCTCACAGGCCTCCCAGCCCTGCCTGCACCCTCGGCCTCCTCCACCCCTCCCTCCTGCCGGCCCCTTACTCACAGGGCTCCCCCTGAAAACTAGACTCTCCATTTGATGGAACATATGGTGTTGCAAGTTGGGAAAAACGCAAACTGGCTAGACTGAAAAAAAATGGAGTTGAGCTGCCCCTAGTGCTAGGAACACATGCCTTAGAGATGCCCTGAGACCATGACACTGAACCCAGGTGGCCCAGAGGTCAGCAACAGCACAGACATAGATGCCTAATGCTACACACTGGCTTTCAACTTGGAGCCATGTGGAGAAAATTCATGAGCGCACACAGTAACTGTCATCAATTCTGTCCACCCAGTGGACAGAGACAGAGAAGGGGGAGGTCGAAGGAGCAGGGTAGAGTAAGAGGAAACATCTTAGCAAGTGGGGAGCAGACGAGAGCCACATCACAGAGGGAGACCTACACTGGGACTGTCTCGGGCTGATGCACCAAGAAATGGACTTTTAATCTGTTCTCTGCAAGGCTGGGTCAATGGCAGGTGCTACTTAAGGCTCCAGGAGTCTCAGTCCAACCCTAATGGGGACCTGGCCCAGCAGCTTCCTCAAGGGCTGCACCTGGGAAGCATGGTGAGGGTGGTGGTTTCCCTTCTTGAGGTTGCATTACCTGGCAGAGGTGGGCTTCAGAGGTATCGGCTCCTGCTCGACAGGGCCCACTGGTGCAGCCAAGCTATCCGGCTTGAAATCGAAGTTTTAAAACAACGCTATGCTTTTGGAGCAACACTTCCTAATGTTTAGCTTTTGCAAATGCTTTCTACTCGCTGGTAGAGCTTGTGCACGATCACAGTGATACTTCATGTCATGTCACAAGGCCTGTGCTTTGCGGGGGGTGGGGGTTGGAACACAGAAGCAAAGTATGCCAGATATTTCTTTTGCTTCAACGTGTTAGGTCTTCACTGTCCATCAAATTCACTTGATAAAAGACTTGTCCCTGCTCACTTTCTCTCACTGAAGGTGTTTAGGGTTAAGATTTTGCTTTCTGTTTTTAATTGTGAAATAAACCTTAGATGCAGGTCAAAAAGAAAAGCGACACAAGAAGCAGACATGGGACGCCTCTGTCTGGGGTTGCAGAAGGGAGGAACTGACGCTCGGGACTGGGATATGTGAGCAGAATCCCCATCTCTCAGAACATGGCATGACAACTCTGTGGTCACCAGCGATGACACTGTAGTCTCTGTGCTTTAAAGAAATGAAGCAGCCTCCGAAAGCAACGGCATCAAAAAAAGAAAGCATTCTAGACCCTGGCTGGTGTAGCTCAGTGGATTGAGCGTGGGCTGGGAACCAAGGGATCCCGGTTCGATTCCCGGTCAGGGCACATGCCTGGGTTGCAGGCCAGGTCCCCAGTGGGGCCATGTGAGAGGCAACCATACATTGCTGTTTCTCTCCCTCTCTGTCTCCCTCCCTTCCCCTCTCTGAAAATAAGTAAATAAAATCTTAAAAAAAAAAAAGAAAGCATTCTAGGCTGCTGTCTCTGGGGAGCAGTCTGAGGGTTTGGAGGCATGAGTACTGTAGCTCTTCATTTATTTGAGATTACTTTATTAGATGTTACCATGTTTTACCTTGGCCAACTAGAAATAACAAAAACTCCCCCTCGACACCTCTCACACCCTTTGATTACTTCTTCCTCTCTCTTCTGCACAGCCGGCCTCTGGGAGCAGCGGCCCTCCCTGCCGTCTCCCTCCCCCTCCCCAGCCCCCACAGGGTCCTGGGGCTTTGCTTCCTTTCTCTCTGGCCATTGATTCCTGCTTCCTCGGTGACTTGTCTGTCCTTCTGTGCTCTGAGGTGCCATCCTGGGTCCCTGCAGGTGCCGTCCAGAGGTCCCTGGGTCTCACCTCTATGTTTGTGACTTCGTTTGTGGTTGAGTACCCAATATGTTTATTCCCAAAGATATTCTTTGTTTTTTCCAACCATTCTTGTGAGTTCCAGAACTGCATACCCAACTGCCTCTGGAATGGTTCCCCTCCTTGGATGACAGGCTCCTCAGATGAATCACAGGCAAAACGGAACCCACCTCCTCTCCTAACCCCCGCATCCCATCCTCCAAGTGGCTTAGTATCACCAGATGTCACCTAGCAATCATCTTTGAGTTCTCTTTGCATCGCCCCCTCCCGCACCCAATCTGTCAACGATTTCCGTCTCAACTCCTGCCTCCAGAGTGCGTCCCCAAGCAGTCCCCTGCTCAGGCTCTCCACAGTAACTCCCAGAGGCCCACCTACAGTCCTCTGCTGCCAGAATTGCTGCGACAGCCCCTAAGCAGGCTCCCCACCTCCACCCAGCCCTGTTCCCTTCCACCAGCCATGCTGCGACCAGGGTGTGCTCTCTCTGAATCAGAGATGAGAGCACATCACTACCTTGATGAGAAAACAGTTTTCAAAATTCTTAACATGAGCCCTGGCTGGTGTAGCTCAGTGGATTGAGCGCGGGCTGGGAACCAGACGGTCCCGGTTCGATTCCCTGTCAGGGCACGTGCCTGGGTTGCGGGCCAGGTCCCCCAGTGAGGGTCATGTGAGAGGCAACCGTACATTGCTGTTTCTCTCCTTCTCTGTCTCCCTCCCTTCTCCTCTCTCTAAAAATACATAAATAAAATCTTTAAAAAAATTCTTAACATGATTATTCCAGCAGCGTCAGCCTGCAACCTGCATTTTCTACCTTTATCAGTTACCTCTCCGGTGCCTGGCAAATGCTTCCTGTGGCTGAAAGAATGCTTTTCCTTTCATACTCTGCCTGGGAAAATGCTGCCTCCCCAGAGGAAAGAGCGAGCTGGATTTGAATCCTGGCTTTGCTATCTCTCTCCCAGTGACCTTGGGCCAGCAGCTTAATCCCTCCAAGTCCCACGAGGTGGAGAATGGGAACCAAAAATGGCCCCTAGCTCCTGAGACTCTTGAGAGGTGCTGAGTAGTCATTCAATGTTATACACCTCAGTCCATAGGCATGTCTGTTCTACCAAGCCCTGCAGCCTGTGCCACATGCCACCTCCATCACAGACACATGGCAGGCACCACATTGCCACCAGTGAGTCTCTCAGCAATGTCCTCAAGAGAAGGGGCTGTGGATAACACCTCCTTCACTTCTAATGCCAGAACTCCAGACCTGTACACTACTCAGGCAGTTGCAGGGAATCGAGCACTCTCCAAGAAACCGTCGCTCCTCCAGCAATGGAGCTATGCCTCACGCTAGTGCGTCAGCACTCCCTGGCTCCCGTTGCTCCCAGGCTGCCTGTCCCACCTGGCTCCCTCCACTCCCAGTGCTGCCAAACCAGAGGCACCAGCCACCAGGGGAGGCCAGAGAAGCCTGCAGAAGTGCCTCCCTGCACCCACTGGGCCAACAGCCCCTCCCGGAGAAGCAGCTCACCTCGGCACACCGGCACACACTTGCCCAAGCTGAAGAAGTGAGAGTGCAGCTCCTTGGTGAAACAGATGTCTGCAGCTGCGGGGGTCCTGGAGTGGGGACAGACGCAGTCATCCCTGCCTCCCCCACTCTCTGCTGCCCAACTGTCCCCCCCAGCGTGATGCCTGACATCCTCAGCAAGGGATGGAGGCTCAGGAGGGCCTGTGGGGCCCCACCCCCTGCCCTGCCTGGACTGCTGGACGCCGCCTCCTGGGCAGAGCAGGAGGAGGGCAAATCTGGGCAGAGACGGGTGAGGGGCCCATTCCTCCTCACCAACGCATCAACTTCAGGTTCCAGATGTGGCGAAGTTTCAGGATCCCTGGTGAAGGAGAGGAAAGGTGTCATGCCCCAACTTACCTTGTTTCCAGGAAGCACCTTTCTCTGTCACCCCATTTCCGGGATCGAAGAACAAGGGCAGCAGCACTACCATGTCCCTATGGCCCGGGTCCTTGGGCTGGACCTCCCAAGTCCTCACTGGCTCCTCACTCTCTTCCACTCCCCATGCCTCATTAGTAACCATGCCTGGTCTGCCTACCTCCCCAATATATTTTGGTGCTATTTTTCTATACCTCTCTCTCTGGTTTCACTGTCACCAGCCTGGTTCAGGCTACTGGAATACTGTAAGCAGGGCTATGCACCCCGTGGCCCACGGGCCACACGCAGCCCAGGATGGCTGTGAACGCAGCCCAACACAAAATCATAAACTTACTTAAAACAGAAATGTTTTTGTGATTATGTGTCGCAATGTATTTAATAGGTGGCCCAAGACAACTCTTCTTCTTCCAATACGGCCTAGAGATGCCAAAAGGTTGGACACCCCTGCTAAAATCTAAAGCCTCCTTCCTGGCCCCCGGGATCTGCCTGTGGCACCCGCGGACCATTCCTTACTCAGCAGCCAGGGTGAGCTCTGACGGGCTCTGATTTGACATGCTGGTCCCCATGTAGGCTAACCCCCCGTGTTGAGCAGTGAAACCTCAGCCGAAGAGGAACTTCCAAGCAGGAATCTGGACTCCCGAATAAGGTTGACCAAAGGGCACAGACCCAGCCCAGGGCACACCTGGACACAGGATATAGGTCTCCCAGCCCCTCGCCCAGAGTTTCCTTGACAGGTCCTCAGATTTGTTCCCAAGACTCCAAAACTCTGTGGGACCTTCAGTAATTTAGAGAAGGAAGGGTCCCACAGGCCTGCTGCACCAGAGAAAGCTGTCAGACCTTGCCCTGGGGCCAATTCCTCACTTCCTCCTCTACTCCAAACTTCTGCGGCTCTCTCCAAATCACCTTCCCTGGGAGGACGCTGAAGGGTCACAAATCAAACTTTCACCATTAGGGCAGGACACCCCAGAAACAGTAGTGCCACAGCTATGGGAAGAGCCCAGTGAGAAATGAGTTTCTTCTGCTTTTGTTTGGCTGTTTCCGACGTTCTCTCCCTGCCTCCCTGTGCCCGGCACACTGGTAGGTATACCCCAGAGATGAGGGTCATCCATGCAGGACTGGTGATTGGAGACAGTGATGAGGGGGGTGGCTGGGCCTCGGTTCTCGATGAGTTCATACAGCACCTCCTTGTTGTGGACGGTAAGGTGGTTCATGTACTCTGGGGGGAGAGAAAGAGTGTGGGGGTCTTGGCCTCCTTCTCCTCTGGGGCCCAGGGCTTTCCCCAGCCAAGCCCACTCACTGGTCCAGAAGCAGCTGTAGGTGCCCACCAAGCCCATGACGACGCTGCTGGCCAGGGTCCAGGTGAACCGCGGCACCGCGGGGAATGGCCATTTAACATGTAGGGGCATCTCCTCCCTACCGCCCCCCGCGGCCTGGCAGTCCCCCTGCCACGGGGCAGCCTGTGGGGCTGCTCTAGGTCTGTAACCTCAATCTCTCCAGAGCCCTGTCCCTAACAGGCCCGCGCCAAAGACGCGTGCCGCGACTCGGCGCGACACGGGACTCGACCAAGGTCACCTTGCGGGGCAGGCCAGAGCCTGGCCCGGCCCCGCTCTCTCGCCACAGACGAGCCGCCACCGTGATCAGGAGCCGGGGGTCGCAGTGAAGAACAAGAGGAACTGACGCCGGTAGCCGCGCGCCTCACGCACCCACCCCCGGAAAAGCGAGCCTGCAAAGGCCACACGTTTCTCTGTCTCCTGTCGCAAAACGCGCGGGCCGCTTGACGGCAGCGGGGGCAGTCCTAAGCCTAACCCCGCCCGGCCCCAGCGCAGTCTCAGTTCGAGGCCGGCTGTCAGCTGCGCGTCCCTTTGTCTCAATTCGTCCCCAGAAAAATCTCCGTAGGTAATGTGGGTTGCACAGCAGGATTACCTGACACCACTCAAAGTCGGGGCTGGCGAAGCACTTTTACTTTAGTTTCCCCCCCCCATTATTTAGGTAAAATTTATATAACAGAATTAACCATTTTATAATATTTTATAGCATTTAAATTATATATTTTATGTAGATAATATCTACGTTATGTTATAGATTATGTAATTTTACATAATTACAATGTTATAGAATTGTACTAGATGTCTATGTGTATATAATATAATGTGATAGGTGATGTGATATATAGCAATATGTAGCTAGTGTGTATTACAATATTTTATATCATGTAATACATTTGTAATGTTGTCAACCGCTGCCTCTAACTAGGTCCCAAACATGTTCGTCACCCCCAAAAGAAAGCCCTGTACCCCTCAAGAAGACAATGTTGTATATTAAATCATAATTTTATTGATTTAAATTTTTTTCCAACCTGCTCACTGGCAGTGGCGACATTGGCCTGATGACCTCTCTACAACCACCCGGAGGACTCACCTCCCACCCTCAGACCTCGCGGAGTCCCCCAGTTGTCCCAACAGCAAGAGTGCCGGAAACCACGCCGTGTCAGCTCTCTAATCCCCCTCTCTCAGGGACAGTTCCTCAATGGACCCTTGACGTCCAGCACCGCGGCCAGTTCCTGCGCCAACTGTCGCTCACTTTGGGTCTCCAGAGAGCTCAGGAGTGTGCGGCCCCGCAGGGGCCCCGCCCGAGAACTTGGAAAGAAGGCTCTTGTCCTCAGGGGTACCCAGGCTCTCCGCGGGGCTCTCCTATGGAGCACGAGCTCCAACTTTTGCGTCTTCCCTCACCAGATGCTGCCTGGAGGGAGTCCTCAGCGGGGACTGAGCGCTGGGTCTGGGAGAATGCAGCTCGGGGTTTGCGCTCAAGCGCCCGCTCTTCCTCGCGGCACACCCTTGGCACAAGCAACCACTCATTAACGGGATGCTGAGCCTCGATCTCTCTGGGTGACTCACAGGTCTGCTATCCGCCTGCAGCCCCGGGCCTCTGCCCCTGCGGGGTCCCACGCAGGCAGGGGGGAAGGTGGGGTCTGATGGGAAACTGGGCGGGTAGGAATCAGCCGCCTGCCCTATCATCAAGCGCTGGGGCGGAGCCGGGACCCGTCCTGCCGGTGGGGAAGTGAGGGCTGGCCGGACGGGCCGGGACGGGTGGGGCGGTCAGACTGCCTGTTCCTCTTTTCTCCTCTCTGGTCCCTGCCGGGCAGGCGCTGTGATTCCGTGGGGTGTCTCGATCCGCTTACAGCTGAGGCAGGTGTGCAGACAAGCTGATCTGTGCAGGTATGGAATCCCTCTCGGCAGAGGGAGGGTGAAAGTTGTCCCCCACTCCGGAGGTGGGGGTGGTAGTAAGAGGGGAAGGGAACCCAGGGGGCTGGGGCCAAAGCCTGGTATTGGAAGCCCAGGCTGGGCTTTGGTCCTTCTTGTCCTCCACCCTTCTGGGGGCCCCCGGCCCGACAACCTCCAAGCCTGCCCGTGACAGTCCAGGGCTGCCCAAACACCCACATACATCCCAGAATAGGCAACAGGGCAGGCGACCCAAACTAACATGAGTGACAGAGCAGGTGATGAGGGAGAAACAGGCGTGGGGCTGGCCAGGAGAGTGAGGATGTACAGAGAAGCCATGACAGATGAACAGAGAAGAGAGGCCAAGGAAAACAGAGGCAGAGCCTGAGAGAGGGGGAAAGTGGGCCCCAGGGGGAAGGTGAGAGAGAAGAGCAGGCAGGCAGAAGTCAAAGCGCTTATGATATCACTGAATGAGAGCCACATGAACAGGGTGTATCAAGGAGTGGAGCCCAAAAGAGCAAAGTCAGGGTGAGTCTGAGAAAAAATAAACCAAGAGAGACTCTCAGGAAGTGGGGGGGGGGGGGATCTCCAGCTTATAAGACGGACGAGAAGGGCTCCCCACCGGCGGTGCGGCATGGCAAAGGGGCCCCGTCACACACTTGAGTAGGTGATCTGGTGTATTTGACATCATTTTAAATGCCTATGCCCTTAAACCCAGCAATTGCACCGCAGAGAGTTTGTCTTAAAGATAACTTCTCACAAGCAGAGAGAGATATTTGTGAAGATGGTCCTCCTAGTTACTAGTGGCGCTGAAAAGCTGGGATCGACCCTGAGCTTGAACCTTTGTGCACTGCTGGAGGGAATGTAAGTTGGTGCAGCTGCTATGGAAAATAGTACGGTGGTTCTTCAATAAATTAATGATAGAATTACTACATGGCTCAGCAATTCCACTTCTGGGAATATACCGAACAGAATTGAAAGGAGGAACTGGAAGAGATATTTGTACAATCATGTTCATAAGCAGCACTACCCACCGTAGCCAAAAGGTAGCAGCAACCCAAGTGTCTATCCACAGATGAATGGACGAACAAAATGTGCTTATCCGTACAGTGGAATATTATTCCGCCTTAAAAAGGAAGGCAGTTTTGAACCAATGTCACCCCAATAAATTCAATTTTTTAAAAAGAAGGAAGGAAATTTTGACACACTACAACATGGATGAACCTTAAGGATGTTATGCTAAGTGAAATGAGCCCGTCACAAGAGGACAGCTAATGTATTCTTTCATTCTATGAGGTCCCTGGAGTAGGCAAACTCATAGAGACAGAAGGTCAGGTGGTTGGTGCCGGGGGCTATGGAGGCATGTGGGGGGGACTAGTGTTTAATGTGGACAGATTTCAGTTTGGGAAGATGCAAAAGTTCTGCGGGTGGATGGCATTGACGGTTGCACAGCAGCGTGAGTGTACTTAACGACAGCAAAGTGCACACTTAAAAATGGTTCAGATGTTAAATTCTAAGCTATGCGTGTTTTACCACAATTAAAAGAATGAGGTCAAGCCATGTGTGCCAGGGTCAGAAGACATCCACAGGGAGAAAAGGCAGGGAATCCGCGACGCTGGCAGCTCTGGGGGGCTGGGGCTGGGCAGCGGGATGAGCATCACGTTCTCTGTCCATAAGACCGTGTCCTTCTCAAACCAGAGCCGAGCCCAGCTAGGACTGCATCCTGAGGCAACCTGGATTCCTCCAGAGGGTCCCAGTAGCGTGAACACAGCCATGCGCTGCCCAGCTGTGCTCCTGCTCCTGGTTGGTGGGGTTGGGGCCTTTCGCATCTGTGCCTTCAACACCCAGCGGCTGACGCTTGCCAAGGTGGCCAGGGAGCATGTGATGGACACCTTAGTTCGGGTAAGTTCGTCATTGCAGGGAAGCTGCACTCCTGAAGACCACAAGACAAAGCCCCCAGCCCTGGCTGACCCGGAGCATGTCCCAGAAAAGAAGGGACATGGGTGCAGAGACACTGGGCAAGGGCCTTCCGTGGCATTAGCCTGAGTCTCTTCCCCTGTAAAACGGGGGTAGTGTGAGCGGGGATGGCACTCCATTTTCTTCCAGGTCTTTTCTAGTCCCACTGCTCTCTGTGGGCCACAGCCAGCATACCGTGGCACTCTCGCCCACGTCAGTGGCCAGTGCCGGTTCCTCAGGGACCTCACCCCCCTCCTGGGGCACTGGTGCTGAGCAGGGCTGGCCTTCCTGCTGTCCTGCAGATCCTGGCCCGCTGTGACATCATGGTGCTGCAGGAGGTGGTCGACTCTTCTGACAGTGCCATCTCCCTCCTGCTTCGAGAGCTCAACAGGTGAGCCGGGCTCCGTCGGTCTAATCCGGGGTCCCCTTGAGCTGCAGGGCCCCTGACGCTGGGCTCCCTTTCCTGGCAGATATGATGGCTCTGGGCCCTACAGCTCCCTGAGCAGCCCCGCTCTGGGGCGCAGCACATACATGGAGAAGTACGTGTACATCTACCGGTACGTGCAGATGGAGGCCGGGGCACACCTGGTGCTGGGCACGCTGAGAGATGGCTGAGCATTCATAAGGGCTGCAGGCCGCTTCTGGGGCAGCCCTCACCTTCTCATTGCACTGGTTCTCCTCCACCATTTTATTCTGGGATCTGCCTCTCTGCTTCCTGTGCTAGCTCTGGTGTTCACGTGTTCCTACAGCAGGTTGGGCCCCTTTGTCTCTCTTCTGTGGAAGCCACTGGGGCTCAGGGCATGTCTGAGCCTGTTGGGGAGCGGCTGGCTGCAGCTTCTGGGAAAGAGGCTCTACCAGGGCCCGTCATGGGCCTTGGGTGGATACGGTTTCCAGAAACAGCCCTAAAATCCTGGGAAGACATCCTGCGGGGGAGCCCTTTGGAGTCAGGTTCGAGAGGACAAGGGGAACTGTCAGGGAAGGAGACCTATTTTCTTTTTTTATTTTAGTTTTATTTATTTATTTTTAGAGCAAGGGGAAGGGAGGGAGAAAGACGGGGAGAGAAACATCCATGTGTGGTTGCTTCTCTCACGGCATCCACGGGGGACTCGGCCCCCAACCCAGGCTTGTGCCCTGACCGGGAATTGAACCCACAACCCTTTGGTTTGCAGGCCCACGCCCAATCCACTGAGCCACACCAGCCAGGGCGAGACCTATTTCTTTATGTAGATGAAATTATATAATGTCTAGAATTCACTCCAAAATAATGGGGAACAATGTCCACACAGGAATGTTCATAGCAGCATCACTCATGACTCCTTAAAGTGTAAGTGACCCAAGTGTCCATCAGCTGATGCCTGGGTAAATAAAAGGTGGTCTCTCTATCCAGTGGAATATTACTCAGCTGTAAGAGGGAATTGAATACTGACCCATGCCACAGCATTGGTGAGCCTTGGAAACCTACACTAAGGAAAGAAGCCACACACAGAATAACAAATATTATTCGACTACATTCACATGAAGCATCCAGAATAGGTGAACCTAGAGACAGAAAATAGATCACCGGCTGCCGGGGGCTGAGGGGAGGAGAATGGGAGGTGACTATTAATGGATAGAGTTTCTTTTTGGGGTGATAAGAATGTCCTAAAATTGATTGTGGTGATGGGTATACAACCTTGTGAATGTACTAAATACCACTGGAATTTTTGTCTCAATCAAATTCTATGGAAAAGGCTAGGGACGCTGTGCTCTCATGAGATGAAGCTGCTGGTGGAGGCCCTTCCCTGAGCGTCAGCTCTGATGTTGGCACTTGTCCACCAAAATCGGTGACGTGGGGCCACTGCTTCCCATCCCTTGGTCCCCTCAGGTCGCACAAGACGCAGGTCCAAGATTACTACGTGTACAATGACAAGGATGACGTCTTTGCCCGAGAGCCCTTTGTGGCCCAGTTCACTCTGCCCAGCAAGGGTAGGAAGGAAAGGGTGGCCCTGCTGTGGGGGAGCGGGAAGTGGGGGCGGGGGATCGGCTGGCTCTGTTAGGGGCTTGGTCATCCAGAGGAGGCCGTGTGCAGAAGGGCCAGGAGTGGGTGGGAGCCTTCCATCCCTGGGGCCTTGCTAGTCCTTCCCAGCTTGGTGTTGGTCCCCCTACACACCACTCCGAAGGCTGTAGAGAAGGAGCTGAACGCCCTGTACGATGTGTTTCTGGATGTCTCCCAGCACTGGCAGAGCAAGGTAGGGCTGGGTAGATTGCATCATAGAGATGGGAACTGCATGGCAGGGTGGCCAGGCCTGACAGCTGTCCCCCTCTCCAGGACGTGATTCTGCTTGGGGACTTCAATGCTGACTGTAATTCACTGACCAAAAAGCGCCTGGGTGAGCTGGTGCTGCGGACTCAGGCCGACTTCTACTGGGCGATTGCCGATGAGGAGGACACCACGGTGCGGGCCACCACCCGCTGTGCCTACGACCGCATAGTGCTGCACGGGGAGCGCTGCCGGAGCCTACTCCACACGGCCGCGGCCTTCAACTTCCCCAGGGTGTTCCAGCTCACCGAGGAGGAGGTAAAGGGCCGAGGCACAAGTTGGTCACAGGGAAGTTGCTCAGCCCTGACACTTTGTCCCTCTGTCTATCCCCAGGCCCTCAACATCAGTGACCACTACCCCGTGGAGGTGGAGCTGAACAGGGCAGCGCACAAGATCCAGCCCCTCAGTCTGGCCGCTCTGTTGCTGCCAGCACTGCTGCTGGTGCTGCCGCCACTCCTGTCCCCAAGCTGGGCTTGATGGCCTGAACCTTGCCCGGACCCCGGTGCCTGCTGCACACAGATGTGGTGACGACACTGTCTTCCGGACTCAAACCCCAGCCTCTCCGGTCCATCTGCCCTGCGGCCCAAGTGACTCCTGAGGGGCTTCAACTGCAGCCCTCCTCCATCCCCAGCCCTACCTTATTGACTGGTTTGGGTCCTTTGGTTAAGCCTGTGCCTGGCGTTAGAACGTGGAAGAGGAGGCAGGACCGAGGCTGGAGCCATCGCATCCTCCCCCCGGGTAGTGTCAGGAGTGGGGGGAAAGCAGGCAGGCTCCAGGGCTGAGGGAGGAAAAAGGGCTCAGGAAAGGGAATCATAATCTGTGAAAAATGACAAAAAGGAAACCTATACACACTGAGTACAAAAAGCTACATTACAGGGACACATGTGCATAGCAGATGTATCAATGGACCACCTTTATCACACATAGGGTTCATATGAATCAGTATTAAGATGCCAGTAGAGAAAGGAATGGAACCTGCTCTGACAGGCACAAGGGCGGCTGACACACGGCGATGCCCCAGGTCTGTGCTCCTTGGTGAGCCCAGGGAGGACACGTGGTCAGCATCTCACAGCCAGTCGGTGAAGGGATGTGATTGCAGGAGGCTGCTATCTGGTTCTGATCTGACTTTCACGCTGAGACCTCTGCTTGAAAAAAATTTAAAAAAAAAAGAACGGGACCTTATCTGGTGTGGTTCAGTGGATTGTGCCTCAGCCTGTGAATTGAAGGGTCACTGGTTCAATTCCCAGTCAGGGCACATGTCTGGGTTGTGGGCTAAGTTCCTGGTTGGGGACATATTGTAGGAAACCTGTGGATGTTTCTCTCCCCTCCTCTAAGGGCGAATAAATAAAATCTTTTAAAAAAGAAAGATGGAGCCCCAGCCCCTATGGCTCAGTGGATTGAGCGCTGGTCTGCGAACCAAAGGGTCACTGGTTGGATTCCCAGTCAGGACACATGCCTGGGTTGTGGGCCAGGTTCCCCGGTGTGGGGCATGCAAGAGGCAACCAAACATTGATGTTTCACTCCCTCTCTTCCCCTATAAAAAATATAACATATTAAAAAAAAAAAAGATGGAGTCCTGGCTGGTGTGGCTCAGGGGGTTGAGCACCAGCCTGCAAACCGATAGGTTGCTGGTTTGATTCCCAGGCAGGGCAACTGACCAATGTGTCTCACATTGCCGTCTTTCTCCCTCCCTTCCCCTCCCCCAAAAGGAAAATCTTCATTGGATTAGCAGTTCACACACAAGCAAACCATGACTGACATTAAAAAAGCCACAGCCCTAACGCCTGCAGTCAGTCCACCATGGCACACTCCTATGACCAGTGTGGCCCCAGGGAGGCTGGTTACCAAGACTACAGATCTGTAAAAAAAATTGAACCACCAACCTATCATGTAACTGTTAATAGTAGTAATTGCTAGGAAATTCTTAAATTTTTGAGTGTTTTGTAAAGCAGTCTTATTAATGATGGTTACTGCATCCCAGTATTACATCAGTAAACGGAACAAGCAGATTTCTGGGGATGTGTTCTGGGGAATAGTCACACACTAGATGAGGGCATGAACAGGTTGCCCAAAAAGGGCCCAAGGGTCCTAGCTAACTGTAGGACCACTCCATTCTCCAGGGATCAGAGGTCAGTAAAAACAGCCTCAGCAAGGCATCAAAGCCATTACATCAAGTTACAATCAAATTTATGGTTTGGGGCTGCAATATTCTCAAAGGTGTCCTGTTGCCAAGCCCTGTGGACACTTCAGAGGAGTAACTGGGACCATGCCCAGATATTTTCAGCTCTCCCCAGTCCATGCTGCTGCTGGCCTGGGACCCATGGACAAAGATTCCATAGCACCCAAGGGTGGCCTGGAGTCACAAACCCTTTTTCATCACCCAGGAAAGGGCACTTGAGCAAGGCAGGACTTGCATTAGGACTAACCATGGCCTGGGCTTTTGAACCTATAACCTCCGGTCTAGGTAAGTCCAAAGACAACATCCCAACCAGGTTGTTGTTCTGGGTTTGTTTGTTCACCGGCTCTGACACACTGTTGGCCTCTTTTGGAAAAGAAATGACAGTGACCCTGCCCCCTACCACATGAATCCAGATGCAAAGACAGACAGGAAGTAGGATTTATTGGTGAGTGTTAAGGTAGAAGCAGAGATTTATGAGTGCAGAGCCCGCCATTTTTCCAGGGGGCCACGATTAGGGATGTACTTGACCCCACAGCCATCTGGGATGAGCCGCTTTTCAGCCACCATGTCTTCAAATTCATCCGCATTAAACTTAGTGAAGCCCCACTTCTTGGAGATGTGGATCTGGGGAAAAACAAAGAATTAAGTCAAGATACTTGGGGACTGGGGCAAGCAAAGGCAGGAACAAGGCCACAGCACTACTTACCTTCTGGCGACCAGGGAACTTGAACTTGGCTCTGCGTAGTGCCTCAATCACATGCTCCTTGTTCTGCAGCTTGGTGCGGATGGACATAATGACTTGGCCAATATGGACCCTGGCCACTGTGCCCTGGGGCTTTCCAAAGGCACCTCTCATACCTGTCTGGAGCCTAGATTGGGGACAGCATGAGGTCAGACGAGTGTCCACCAGAAAGGGCTGTATCCAAGGTCCCTTAAGGCAACCCATAGTATCAACAGGCTGCATACACTACCAAGGATGCTACTGTTTGCAGACATCGCACACCGGGCCCCCATGGGTAAAAGAGCTCGGTCGGCTTAATTGGCTGCAGTGAACCCCAAAACAGAATAATCAGAATCCCTGCCAAGGTGCCACTAGGCTCATCGGAAAGCCCTCCAACACGTAACTCTCCCAGTGATGTGCTTGCTGGCAGATGGCTCTCAAGTTCAAAGTTACTTCCTCCACCTGCCGCCCCAGAGGCTGCAAAGACTTTTTGCAAAGTCTTGATATTCCTGGTATTTGTTTCCAGGAGTCGGTTGTATTCATTTACGGAGTGGTGGAAGAATGAGTGTCCACTAAAATCTTGCCAGCAGTTTGGCTTGCTTTACTATGGGTGGCTGAGTCTGTTTTACACCCAGGACCCAACTCACCTGTCGGCCCCAGCACAGGACAGCATCTTGTTGATGCGGATGACGTGGAAGGGGTGGAGCCGCACTCGGATGTGAAAGCCGTCTTTGCCACAGCTTTTCACCATGTACTTGTTGGCACAAATACGGGCAGCCTCCAGGGCTAGGTGAGGGGAAGGAAGGCAGCAGAGTGAGGACAGCGCAGAGGCGCTTACCACGGTCCTCCCTGCCTCTCAGGAGACGTCTGTATAGCCTGGATGAGTTTCAGAGAGGCTCACCATGGTAATTCCAGCACCGTGTGCTCCAGATTTGGCTGGAGGTGCACACAGATATAGACACAATCAACCAGGAATCCCAAACCTTACCTTCGGAGGACAGCTGCTCATATTCATCTGACACCATGTGGCCACAGAGTGGGAACTCGTCCACTTTTGCCTTTTTCCGGCCCAGGTCAAAGATGCGGATCTTGGCATCTGCAAAAAGCTTGGGTAAGTTGCGTGTGGAGTGCCACAGACAACTGAGTCAGCGCAGCCAAACCAGTTGGGGAGCTGCTCCGCAACTTACCGGGGACACCTCGGCAGAAGCGAGACTTTGGGTACGGCTTGTTCTTACAGTACCGGTAACTGCAGGGGAGGGGGAAAGGCAGGTTTTCAGGGATTTACATGTGAACTCGACTATAGGGACTTCCAGCGCTCCCTCGAAGTTTAGACCAAAGGAGGACTGGGAATGGAGTGGGGCCACACAAATCAATCTAAAAAATGACTCTACAAAAAGACAGTCACAAATAGGTGGTCAAAAGTTAACAGGACAACCATATCAGAAACATAAAGGCAAAAATATCTCCCTTGATGCCTTATTAAGTTTTAAACTTCCTGTAAGGCCAACGCTTTGAAACGGACTTTCTCAGTTAAAAACAACAACAACAAAACAACCTCGCTTCCATACACTGCATACTTCAAATTTGGGGCAGAAGAGTAGTAAAGTTCATGCCATCCACCTAGACTTTTAGGCACGCGGCACTTCGCCTCCGAGCCACGTGAAGGGCTCCCGGCGCCCCCTGCAGGCCACACAAGAATTCTGAGCCCACACAGCACGTAGCCGGAAATAAGACGGAGATAGGACACAAAGGCCCAGAGGGCAGTGAGCCTGAAAAGGCCGCGAATTTCCAGGACAAAGGGCGGGATGCAAGGAGGACGTCGCTTCCATCCTGAAACTGGCTCAGAAATACAATACAGGGTCAATAACACCTCAACTAAATTGTGGAAGCGCTTAAAGGGAGGCATCACGTTTTAAGTTAAATAATCACATTATATAAAAGACCGAAAGCGACCGGAAAACATAGGAGAAAATGTAGACTCTGTTCCTCATATAGAAAAGCTATTCTAGGAGGCCCCACCCCACGATCGCTTTCAGCGACCAAATGCAGTTATCCCTCCATCTTTCAGGCAGCGAAATAGCACGGATTCAACACTCACCACCGGGCGGGGCGGCGGCCCATGGCGACACCAGGATCTTCACTGGCTGCAACGAAACACAAAACGTCGGAACAGAATATTAAGACAGGGCACGAACCAAGCGAGAGAAATGGCAAGGGCCGAGAAGGAGTCGTCAGCAACCACTACTCACCACGCTGAAGGGAAAAAGGCGCTCCTACCCCTGCGCGTGCCTTATATAGGCCGTCTATCTTCTCGCGTAGAAACCATAGAGTCCCGGCGAGGGTAGGTGGACGCTCTGTCCGACTTGCAGACCATAGAGGCAATGACGCTCTGCGCCTGCGTGTCGGCAGCCGAAAACATGCGCAGAACGGGAAAGCGGCGGAGCATCTGACCGCGGCGGACAGCTGGCGAATGGGGATTAGACACATCAGCACGAGAAACCGTCTTCCACCTGGCCATTTTGGGCGTGGAATTCGGCCCGAGGCTTTGCTGTAACTGTTAAACACTTATATTACTAGAGTTGAAAGAAGGAAAGTACCCCAGAATGGGGCTCACGGCGGCTGCGCAAGTGTTCCGGGGGTTCGCTTTGCCCAAAACACGCTCTCCATGTCTCCCTCTGGGCTCCAGGGCCCGCAGGGGACGCGCCATGCTGGAGCCTGCATTCCTTTGTCGCTGGGGAGGCCGGAGCCGGAGGACTGCCACCAGGGCCCCACCCTCCACGGTAATCTAAGACTCTGCAGCCGGCTTTGCAGTGAGCTCTGCCCCATGGGTTTAATACCCCGAGACCTGGGTCGTGGCCTGCACTCTCCCGCGAAAGTAACGCCGAGGAGAAACCTTCACTGAAATCCAGGGCCCAGGAGACCCTGTGAGCACCGTTGAGCCCGCTCTGCCCACCCTGACCAGGCAGAGAAAAAAAACGTTGTGCTCCCCATGGTGACTTGGGGAAGGGGAGAAAGAGGGCTGCGACCCCGTCTGGCAAAGGGCACGGTCACTGTGTCTCCGGCCCCGCCCAGTCCAGGCTTCTGAGAGCAGCTTCTACTCTCCCAGGGCCCAGAATGCGCGCCCCCCGAAACACACGCTCCTTGCCGAGCCCACTACTTTCCAGTGCTTCCTGAGTGTGTCTGGACGGTTCTCTTTAAAGCATAGATTCACTCCCCCCGCCCCCCACACAGGGGCCTGGTATCCAGAGAAGTGGGCAGAGCTGGGGCCAGTCACCAGGAATGTGCTGTCCACCACAGGTGTCTGTCCAAGCTTCTGGAAGTGGGGAAGTCAGGAAGTAACAAATTGTCAATGTCACTTGACAGGTGGCCCTCAAGGGAGGGAATCCTGCTCATACACGCCTATTCTTCTCAGGATAACCTGTCACTTTAGTAAATGGCTGCAGGTCTCTTTGGGAAGGCTTGGAAAGATTTGTGATGTGCAGGTCAAGCCGTGCTGCCGAGGCCTTCCCAGGGGGCCCAGCCCCCCCTTCCGTCTGGGGGCTCTGGGTCTGAAAACTGGGTTAGAGGCTGTGACCCTCTACTGTGGCATCGCAAGTCAGTGTTTGGCTCCCAAACCTAGAGCATTTAGGGTTATATACATCAAGCAGTGCTGTAGAAAGCTGCCTGCCTCTTTTCTAGAGACACTGGTCTTTTCAGAGCTTTTCAAAGACACAGGTGGCTCCCCTCTAATGGCTTTCAGTGCCTCACCGAAAAGAGCTGCTTCTGGGCCTTTCTGTGGAACATATTTGGGCAATGGAGTGTTCAGATGGAATGTGATAAATCTCCAAAATTCCTCTCTTCCTGAGCCTTTGCATTCCTCCATCTCATGCCAGGACGGCTCTGACATCAAAAGCCACGAACTGCAGGCCACAGGTGTGTCCAGGTTGCAGTCAGCCAACCGAGTGAGATGCTGGTCTTCCCACCAGCCGCGTACACTAACACGTTCCAACAGGAATGTGAGTAAGTGCACCCCTGTTAGTGAGTCCAGACTCAGCTGAGTGTTAGAGCTCACTTCCTTAGTCTAACACCCTGAAGATCCACAGCCACAGCTGGTAGACACGCATCAAGTCATGGGAATTTTTCTTTATGTGTGAACCATGTCCTCCTGGGTTAGACTTTGTGTCTGTCCCATGGAGCATGTAGGTATGCGACACTCGTAATGGGTCTGATGTCAACAGGGGTTGGTTGCAGTGAGTCTTAAGGACAACAGATCCCCTTGCAAGTCACCTGCCCAAGTGAGGTTAATGACACAGTCCTCTGACAATGAAATACCAGTCCCCCAGACACCGGAGGGCGGGCTACTGACATCAGCAAAGGAGGCTTGGAGGGACTGGGGGCTCCCAGTGGACATCTCCAAGCAGATGCCCCAGTTCCAGGTTTCAGGGCCCTGCCTTTCACATGAGAAACATGGAGCGGCTGGGAATTCAAAAGACACTGGGATTCTGTAACGCACACACAATTAAATGTTGTGTTTGATTTTCAGCACTCAGCCCTGCTGAAGTAAGGGAAGTTCTCTGCTTATACTGTAACAAGCGGAGAGGTAAGGAACTGGAGCTTGAATGTAAGGGGCTGGTTACTGAGGAGTTAGAAGACTGAATGTGCAAAAAGTAACAGACAATCCAGGAAGAAGCTGCCGCCCCTAGAACAAGGGGACGGAGGGGGCGGGTTGGTGTCATTGGAAGCCTAGAAGCCAGGCTGAGGGGCGTCGAAGAGCCAGAGCCTGGATCTTTGAGGAGGCGCTGCTGCAGTTTTTCAGGGGAGGGAGCAACATCAGCAGCTAAGAAGGCAGGACGTCATTTCCAAGGCACCACCTTCAGGTAACTCATTCTTTGGTGGCATCTCTTGGAGGCTTAATCCATCTTATTTCAATGACTGTGTTTTTTATTTTTAATTTTTAAAAAGATTTTATTTTCAGAGAGAGGGGAAAGGAGGGAGAAAGAAAAGGAGAGAAACATGGATGTGTGAGAGAAACATCAATTGGTTGCCTCTCGCATGCCCCTGACTGGGGACCTGGCCTGCAACCCAGGCATATGCCCTGACTGGGAATCGAACTGGCAACCTTTTGGTTCACAGGCCAGCATTCAGTCCTCTGAGCCACACCAGCCAGGGCAACTATGTATTTTCAAGTGTTTTTAAAAATATTTTTTAAATTTATTTTTAGAGAGAAGGGATAAGTAAGGGAGTAAGAGGGAAACATCAGTGCGTGTTTGCCTCTCACACGCCCCCTGCTGGGCACCTGGCCTGAAACACGGGCATGTGCTCTGACTGGGATTCAAACTGGCAACCTTGTGGTTCACAGGCCGGCACTCAATCCACTGAGCCACACCAGCCAGGACAATAGTTTATTTATTTTTTTTAAAGATATTATTTATTTATTTTTAGAGAGAGAGGAAGGGAGGGAGAAAGGGAGAGAAACACCAATGTATGGTTGCACCTCACATGGCCCTCACTGGGGACCTGGCCCGCAACCCAGGCATGTGCCCTGACTGGGAATTGAACCGGGACCCTTTGGTTCCCAGCCCGCACTCAATCCACTGAGCTACACCAGCCAGGGCGCAATAGTTTATTTTTTATTGTATTTTTTCCATTACCCCTTCTAACCTTTTCCATGTCCACCCACCCCCTTCAATGACTATGTTGTTTTACTGCTAAAGTTTTTTTCAAGTCAGACTGGACTTTGAAAATTATTTTTATCTTTTTGATTCCTTCTATATCTTTATTTTGTTGTGTCTCAGAGGCTATTGAAGATTCTAGGAGTTGGAATAGCTTTATCTCACAGTAATGCAAACAATTTATAAATATCCATGATTTCTGATCTCATGAGAATTCAAAGGTAATAGCAATGTAGGTTTCTAAGTGCCCCTTATTAAATACAAAGTAGAAGATGGTTCACTTTCTCACCCTCCTCACTTCCTCACGTGCTGGTCAGGCCTGGGCGATATTCACCTGGGTTCCCCCGTCACACCTTCGGAACACACTGATGGGCCACACGCACAGCCCGGGCATCTCTGAGTGAGGGAGCAGGCCAGGTTGCAGAGCGTTGCCCGCAAAAAGGGGGCCAGGCTTGGAGCCCAACCCCTGGATCCACAGCCTGCGTCGGCCACTTGCTAGCTAGTGATCCAGAACAAACTGCTGACCCTTCCTTGTCCTGTTTTTCTCATTCCCTCACCTGGAAAATAAGGAGAACACGGCTACCAACCGCCAGAGGCTGCTGGGGGAGGGGGTGGGATGGAGGAGTCCAGGCATGTAGCAAACACGCCGTGACTGAACGTTGCTGTCTGGCCTCCGGCGGTGTTGCTCTGGGAACATGGACGGGGCCAGTGCTCTCTCTGATGGACCTGCTGCTTCTCCAGGAAAGTGGGCAGTGTCTTCAATTTTAGACTGCGGACCCATCTTCAGCAGGGCCTCTGGGAGTCCGGGGTGAGGTGCCCCCTTCCAGGGAGGGCGGGTTTGCTCTACCAGGACCGCAGCAGTACTGCCGTGATGGCAGTCCTCCCTCAGCCAGGGGTTAGCCAAGGCCCCTCCGCCTGCAGCCGGGTGAAGGCAGCCCTGCTGGCTGACGCTGTGGGTGGTGGGGTTCTTGTCCCTCACACCCAGACCCAGGATGGGTTGGACCTGCTTCTTCTTCTATCCCTGAGCTTCCTTTTCACCATGTAGGTGTCCCTTCAAGAGCACTGGTTTTAGGTGGGATCTCGGTTCTGCTCACTCACCTTCAGAGGTCCGTGAACCCTGAGTGCCTTGGAGACCCAGCTGGGCAGCACCTCGCTGGGCCCCGGCCCCAGCTCACCCCGCTGTTTTCCTTTGCTCTGATTCCCCAGGGATTTCCCTCCCTTACCTGCAGGCCACCTATGCATTTAAACAATATAACTGAACACTTTTTGTTGCATATTTCCTTGTCTTTCTCCCAAACGAAACTGGCATCCCTGGAGCGCAGAGGCTGGGTGTCTGAGAGGCACTGCCACTAATCCAGGCCCGGGCAGCCGCGGGTCACGTGATCAGCACCCCAGACCACAGTGATGGGCCAGCGGGCTCACTCACTGCCTGGGTCAATGAGCAACTGGCAATCCAGACTCAGAAATTCTGCTTCGAGTCTCCCCACTTGTCACAAGTGGGAGGAGGCCTCTATGTCTAAGACACACAGCCCAGAACTCATCAAGTGAGAGTTTAATAAATTTGATAATATAAATGTATAACTTCTGCCCTGACCCATGTGGCTGAGTGGACTGAGTGCAGGTCTGGGAGTCACAGGGTCTTTGATTTGATTCCCAGTCAGGACACTGCCTGGGTTGTGAGCCACATGCCCAGTAGGGGGCGTGGGAGAGGTAACCACACATTGATGTTTCTCTCCCTCTCTCCTTCCACTCTGTAAAAATAAATAAAATATTTTTAAAAATAAAAATATATAACTTCTTAAAGTTTTTCTTACGATTTGGCTTTTAAATAAATCTATAAAAACAAATCTTTATAAAATTTTCATGCCCTGGCTGGTATAGCTCAGTGGAGTGAGCATGGGCTGGGAACCAAAGGGTCGCCGGTTTGATTCCCAGTCAGGGCACATGCCTGGGTTGCAAGCCAGGTCCCTAGTATGGGGCGCGTGAGAGGCAACCACACATTGACATTTCTCTCCCTCTCTTTCTCCTTCTCTTCCCCTCTGTCTAAAAATGAATAAATAAAAAAATTTAAAAAACATTTTTCACAGAGGAACACACCTTAACGTACGTTACACACTTCATTTCCTTAGAAAAAGTTCCAGATATAGTCAAAACAAATATCTGTCACTTATAAATGCAAGTTTCTTTCTTTGAGTGAAAGAAAGCTCGTGTGAAATGTCAGACTGGAAGCCAGCGAGACACATGATGCAGTCAGGGCTCATCACTTCCCTGAATGAGAAGGCTTGGAGCCCGGCTCCCCAGGCTGGGGGTGTGCTGCTTCTCTCTGGCCTTGCGTTTCCCTCTGCACCAAGGGAAGACTGGATAATTTCTAAAGTTCTGTGTGTCATTGCCCTTTCATTTCAGAGAATAGTATGTACTTATCATTTTCATTTTGAGGCAAGTTAGTAAGAAGCTAGGAAAATCCCTTGGAAAGTGGAATAGGGAAACTGAAACAGCTGAACAAACTGGCTGAGCAATTTACAGCCAGATACAGAAGGTTACAGGGTGGAAAGCCACAGGTGCCTAGCAGCGGGCAAAACTGGTGGCCAGACCTTGGCCCCAGGGTGGCCTTTCCTCCCCACCCCCCATATCACTGGCCTTGGGGTTTAGACTCCCTGCCCAAGTGCTGACCCATCAATGCAGACCATGACCCTGAAAGGGCACACCTGGAAAAGCTGATGAATATTCTACTGAGATCCTCTCTTCGACTCTGAGCTTTTAGAACCCTCAAAACTGGTCTGAGTGGTATGGCTAAATGGGTTGGACACCATCTCACAAACCAAAAGGTCGCCGGTTCCATTCCTACCCAGTCAGGACATATGCCTGGGTTGCGGGCCAGGTCCCCAGTTGGGGGTGTACAAGAGGCAACTGTTGGGTGTTTCTCCCCCCCACCTCTATTTCCCTTCCCTTCTCTAAAAATAAAATAAAAATCTTAAAAAAAAAACCCTTAAGACAAAGGACCCAAGGAGCACTTCCTAGCCTTTGCCCTCCTCCACAGGCCTCTCGGGCTAACCTCCTGACCCTGTCTCCAGTGGCCCATTTTCTCTGACTTCTCAGTGAGCCAAAGCACCCCCACCTAGGCCAGTTTCTTTCCTATAACATTTTTCTGAGAGAGACATCAACTGGTTGCCTCTTGAATTCCCCCAACTGGGGAAAGGGCCTGAAACCCAGGCACGTGCCCTGACCGGAAATCAAACTGGCAACCTTTCTGTTTGCGGGCCTGCGCTCAATCTACTGAGCAACACCACCCAGGGTGCTTCATAGTTGTATTGCTAGGAAAACGGCATGATTCAAAGTACCCACTGAAGTATTAGATTTAAGTGAAGGGAAAATATAGTATCAGTTATACCGTATTCCTACCTCAGCATACAAACTAAAAAAAAAATCCTTTTTTTTAAATTATATTTTATTGATTATGCTATTACAGTTGTTCTGATTTTTCCCCATTTGCTCCCCTCCACCAGCACGCCCTACTGCCTCAGGCCATCCCCCACCATTGTTCATGTCCAGGGGTCATGTGTATAAGTTCTTTGGCTACTCCCTTTCCTATACTGTACTTTACATCCCCATGGCTATTGTGTAACTACCTATTTGTACTTTTTTAACAAAATTTTTTAAAATTTATTTTTAGAGAGATGAGAAGGGAGGGAGAAAGCAAGGGAGAGAAACATTGATGTGTGAGAGAGAAATCGACTGGTTGCCTCTCTGCACACCCCAACCCGGGACCTGGCCCGCAACCCAGGCACATGCCCTGACTGGGAATCATATCGGCGACCCTTTGGTTTGCAGGCCGGCACTCAACACACTGAGCCACACCAGCCAGGGCCCT
Source organism: Micronycteris hirsuta (assembly GCA_004026765.1). Lineage (NCBI taxonomy): Eukaryota > Metazoa > Chordata > Mammalia > Chiroptera > Phyllostomidae > Micronycteris > Micronycteris hirsuta. The sequence continues at coordinate 4,668 of PVJI01018153.1, read as the reverse complement.
ATTTGTACTTTTTTTCTTTTAAGATTTTATTTATTTATTTTCAGAGAGAGGAGAAGGGAGAGAGAAAGAGCAATGTATGGTTGCCTCTCACATTGCCCTCACTGGGGACCTGGCCTGCAACCCAGGCATGTGCCCCAACTGGGAATCCAGCCGAGACCTTTTGGTTTCCAGCCCGTGCTCAATCCACTGAGCCACACCAGCTGGGCTTTTTTTTTTTATGGCTTTTGAATCCACTGAGTTTTCAGTGTTCTCCATGGATAATTTTGTTAACACCCCCCCCCCTCCACACAGCAGCCACCTGCTTGCCCGCACCTTCCCCCTTTTACGGGAGCCAGTTTGCTTTCTGCTGGCAGCCCTCAGACCATAGCCATGAGTTCTGGAGAAGGCCCCGCCCCTGCTGAAAATGTTTAACTTCTTTATAGCCCAAACCAGCAAGCCTGGTCTTTTAAGAAAAAAGACAAATGACAAACTGAGGGAAAATATTTGCAACATACCTAACAGAACATAACAGTCCTATTGTATGAGAAGTAGAGCCTTTTGGGAAGACACTTACATAGTGTCTTTTTTCATTTGTTTGATAATGTATTGATTTGAGAGAGGGGAATAGGGGGAGAGAGGGGAGAGAGAAAGACATTTGTTCTTTTTAAAAAATATTTTATTTATTTACTTTTAGAGAGAGTGGGAGGGAGAAAGAGAGGGAAACATCAATGTGTGGTTGCCTCTCAAGTGCCCCCTACTGGACACCTGGCCCACAACCCAGGCATGTGCTCTGACTGGGAATTGAACTGGCGACCCTTTGGTTCGCAGGCCAGTGCTCAATCCACTGAGCCACACCAGCCAGGGTGAGAGACATTTGTTTTTCCACTTATTTATGCATTCATAGGTTGCTTCTTGTGTGTGCCCTACCAGGAATGGAACCTGCAACCTTGGTGTATGAGGATGACACTCTAACCAAATGAGCTATACCACCGGGGCCACATAGTGTCTATTAACATGCTAATTGCCCATAGGTTTTTTTTTTTTTCAAAGATTTTATTTATTTATTTTCAGAGAGAGGAGAAAGGAGGGAGAAAGAGCAATGTATGGTTGCCTCTCACATGGCCCTCACTGGGGACCTGGCCCGTAACCCAGGCATGCACCCCGACCGGGAATCGAACCGGGACCCTCTGGTTCCCAGCCCGCGCTCAAGCCACTGAGCCACACCAGCCGGGCTTGCCCATAGGTTTTGACCTGGCAATTCCACTTATTGGAAATTATCCTAGAGGGAGACTGACACATGTTCAGTGCTGGTGATCGCAGCATTAATATGACAGCAAAACAAGAAAGAAAATGTGACAGTACCTCAGTTGGAAATTCATTACATAAATTACAGTACACGTATTCTATCAAATACCAAGCAGCCAGAGAACAAATGAGCTAGATATTTGTGTATGGACATGGAAGGACTTCGAAGATACATGGCTAAGTAAAAGAAAATCACAATAAAAATGTATAGGATGTATGTTTTTTAAAACTCTGTGAATACCCTGACCTGTGTGGTTGTTGGTTGGGTGTCATCCTACAAAGTATAAGGTCATCACTTCAATTCCTGGTTGGGGCACATGCCTGGGATGCTCCCGGGGTTGGAGTGCTTAAGACAGGCAACTGATCGATGTTTCTCTCCCTCTCCTTCTCCCTCCCTTTCCCTCTCTCTAGAAATAAAGAAATGAAATCTTTTTTTTTAAAGATTTTATTTATTTATTTTTCAGAGAGAGGAGAAGGGAGGAGAAAGAGCAATGTATGGTTGCCTCTCACATGGTCCTCACTGGGGACCTGGCCTGCAACCCAGGCATATGCCCTGACTGGGAATCGAACCGGGACCCTCTGGTTCCCAGCCCGTGCTCAATCCACTGAGCTACACCAGCCGGGCAGAAATGAAATCTTTTAAAAAATAAAAGTGTCCTGGCTGGTGTGGCTCAGTGGATTGAGCCCTGGACTGCAAAGCAAAGGGTCGCAGGTTCGATTCCCAGTCAGGGCACATGCCTGCGTAGCAGGCCAGGTCCCCAGTAGGGGGCGCACGAGAGGCAACCACACATTGATGTTTCTCTCCCTCTCTTTCTCCCTCCCTTCCCCTCTCTAAAAAATAAATAAAATCTTTTTTCTTTTAATTTTTGTTTTTATTTATTTTTAGAGAGAGGGGAAGGGAGGAAGAAAGGGAGAGAAACAGCAATGTATGGTTGCCTCTCACATGGCCCTCACTGGGGACCTGGCCCACGACCCAGGCATGTGCCCTGACTGAAAATCGAACCGGGACCCTTTGGTTCCCAGCCTACGCTCAATCCACTGAGCTACACCAGCCAGGGAAAAATCTTTTTAAACAATAAAAATAAAATGTGTGAGGAACTATATTGGTGATTGTATAGAAAATGTAGTTAGAAGAGAAAATTGTTAACAATCTTCCTTAAAATAATGTTTTGCAAAATTTTTCAGTTACGTGCTTTTAAAAGTTTGCAGGGTGGTGATGTAAAATGGTACGGCCACTGTGGAAGGCACCTCAGCTGGTTGTTTTTAAAGCTACACATCCACCTCCACAGGACCCAGCTCTCTTGGGCACCTATGCCAAAGAAACAGAAACCTGTAATCACAGGAAAACCTGCGCTCCCATGTTCACGCGGGTTATTTGTAGACGCTAAAACCGGGAACATGGAACACATTTTTCAGCGGGTGTGTGCTTGAACGAACACCGGTTGACCCACCACAAGGACGATCGCCAGCCATGCAAAGGAAGAACAAGAGTACATGCGACAGCTTGGATGGACCTCAAGGGCATCACATTAGTGGGAAAAAGTTCACCCCAACTTACATACTGCATAATTCCATTGATGTGTACATAACAATCTTCAAATGACAAAGTTATACCAATGAGAATACAACGCTAGTTGCCCTGGGTTGGCAAGTGGAGGGGAGAGGCTGTGGCTATGATGTGTCAACCAGAGGGATCCTTGTGAGAAAACAGGCTGGACATTGATGGCAATGGTGGTCACTTGAATCTACAGACTTGATTACAGTGCACAGAGCTATGCGTGTGCACACGCTCACGCACACACACGAATGTAACCGGGAGCAGTCTCAGGTGGCACCAGTGCTATTTCCTGGTGTGCAATTGCACTAAATGTTCAAGATGCCGACACTAGGGAACTACGGGAGGGGCACCTGGGTCTTGAACGTTTCTATGTAACTTCCTGTGAACTTAATTACCTCAAAATGCAAGTTCACAACAAAAATACAGAAGCAGGTACCCGCTGGTGTGGCTCAGTGGGCTGAGTGCCAGCCTGTGAACCAAAGGGTCACCGGTTCCATTCCCAGTCAGGGCACAGGCCTGGGTTGCAGGCCAGAACCAAGTAGGGGGCCTGCAACAGGCAACCACACATTGATGTTTCCCTCTCTTCCTCCCTTCCACTCTCTAAAAAATAAATAACACCCAAAAAACGTACAGAAGAGTACTGTACATACAGGCCTCTTGCTGCGTGGAGACTCCCTGCATTCCCCGCGGGGACATGTAGGGGTCCGCTGTCCAGCCAGCCCGCCCCAAAGCCCAGAGAAGAGCCCACGAAGGAGGAGCCTAGAGGAGCTTGCAGAAGATCACCCAACGTTGACTGGGCAACAGAAGTGTCCGTCGGAACCGAGGGGCTGGGCTTCTTCTGGTAGCCTGGGGGCGGGTCTCGTTATCAGACGAGTATGGTCATTGGCGAATCTGTCCGGAAAAGGCGCCAGAAAAGGGGCGCTCAACTGCGACCTATGGGGTGGAGTTTCCGGTTGGCATTCGAGACAACAGCGGAGGCGATCAGGGCGGAGCCCTACAAGTCGCGGGGCACGCCTCGGCCATTAAAATGTACCCATCACGCAAACTCACTTACACACTCCTTGCGGTGCCCATTGTGCTCCAGCGCCTCCTGAGTCTTTCTGGACAGTTTTTTGTAAAGCATAGACTGTATGCACACACACACCACACACATGGGAGCCTAGTATCCAACCCCTGGACAGAGCTGAGGTCAGTCACCAGGGAATGTGTCCCTGGGGAGGTCAAGGTGAGCCCTGCAGAAAGAGCTGGTAGGTGTCACGCTGGAGGGTGCAGGTGCAGGAGAGCACCTGGAGGGCTTATTCAAACCCTGGTCACTGAGCTTGCAGATCTGAGGTGGGGCCTGAGAACAGGGGACACTCACAATCTCCCCGTGATGCTGATGATTCTGGTCCAGGGTCCCGACTGTGAGAAGCCCTTTGAAGACCTGGAGCTCCTCGGTGTGTGCCCCCTGCCCTGCTTGGGGCTGGCTCCTTGCAGGGTCCACGCAGGTTGGGGGAATGCTAGGAGGGTGCTAGCCCTTGAGAGATCAGGCAGGGGCTTCCTGTTTAGGGGCAGTCACCCGGCCCTGCCCTCCCGGGCACACGGGAGGGCCTGTCCACAGCGCAGCCTGGGAATGTGTCGGGGTGTATGCGGGTGCTCAGCAGTTCCCAGACTGCATCCGGTAACATCTGGACATGGAGGGGAGAGAGGGGCAGAGGTCAGAGTTGTGCCTGGCAGTGGGGGTGGAAAGAACTCTCCAATGGGCCCCGAGGGCAAGAACATGGACTTGGGGGCTCATACAGACCAGAAAGTGGTTTTCTGCCTGGGACTGCCCTGACAATGGTCAG
>PVJI01018152.1:0-33999 GCA_004026765.1 Micronycteris hirsuta | reverse complement strand
TTCCACATATGAGTGAAATCATATAGTATTTGTCCTTCTCTGGCTGGCTTATTTCAGTTAGCATTAGGTTCTCCAGGTCCATCCATGCTATTGCAAAGGGTAAATTTTTTCAATTCATAAAGCTAAGAGATGTCACCAAGGGGTAGATCAAGATAGAGAAGAAGCAGAGTGAAGGACTGAGCCCTGGGACATTTCAACCTTAAGAGACGATAAGAGATAAAAAGGAAGAACCAGCAGTGGAATCTGAGAAGAAGCAACCAATAAGGTAGGCAGAAAATTAAGAGATTGAGATTGTGTGTGTGTGTAACTAAGTGCACAAAGTATATCCAGGCATTGGTGGTAGTCAAAAGTATCAAGCGTTGCTGATTGGAAGACTGAAATCTGACCATTTGATTTAGGAACATGATGATGTTCCTTGACGAGAACAGATAAGAGCTATGAAGTGAGAGTCTAACTGGAGTTGGCCTAAGAGAGAAAGATATGAGAAAAATTGTGAAGAGTGAGGATGGACATCTTATTTTAAGAATAGTAATATAAAAAGCAGAAAAAAATATAGAGTGAGGTCAAGAGAAGCTTTTATTTTCTTTTAAAATGGAAAAAATAATGGCATGCTTGTACATTGATGGGAATGAATCCTTAAAGAGAAAAAATAATGAAGCTGGAGAGAGAGGAGAATCGGTGAAGCAGTGACTCTGTGCAGGTTCAGCCCAAGTGCAAGGGACTCATACAACAAGAAAGCTCAGGGGAGCTGACTGTGCCATCTGAACTTGGTCTCACTTCACCTCTCAGCTCTGCTTCCTTCTGTCTCGTTTCACTCGGGCGGACTTTGCACTACAAGAGCTCCTGCAGCTTCATGCCTAAATGCCATGTTTTCAGCCTTCACAGCAGCAGAGAGGGCTTCTTGTCCAATTGTCCTGACAAATCCTTGGACTTACCCCCCAGCTTGGCTCAGGTCACCTGCCTGTTTGTGTAACAAGCACTGTGACCAGTGGCGGCACTGCCAAGACTCAGGAATGTAGTTGAGAAGAAAGTAGCAATGCACCCAGCATCAACAGAGTCGTGTTTTCTTCCAGTGAAAGGAACTGTGCTGGTAGAAATACAAAGCAGGTGAAGGATTCTAAGGGTGGTGGCTCAGGGACACAGCAGACCACTTAAAGGAGCCAAACAAATATTGGCACAATGTCCTTTGTTTCCTGACATTATTGTAATTTAATGTCAAGATCAAAATGATCTGGGCAACCTTAGACTCCCGGGGAAAGCTAGATGAAATCACACATGCAGAAAGTATCTTAGAGGAAAACTTTCCTATGACAATTTTAATGAAGCCAATTATTTTCTAAAAATGTAGATGCCCTAATGGTGGGTAGGATTGTCATTCAGTCATGCTCACTTGTGTTCTGTGTCCTTGAACATCTGTGTCCTTTTAGGCTTTAAATCCTAGGAAAGGGATATGATGCCCCCCTTCTGTGTAGTTCCTACCCTCACAAAGTTGACAAACTGTAACTCATCACTTTCACTGATGACCCACAAGGAAAGGAAGTAATGCCATTTTTAAGATTAGTAGGTGAGAGAAGTGATTCTTTTCTATATTTCAAGGCTTTAACCAAGAGTAGTTTTTCTTCAATTTTTCTTTCTACTTCTCTGAAATTGTGAGATGTGTCTCCATGACCAGAACTGAATATTGGTGATATCTGGCAGATGAGATATATGGATTTTAGATGTAATTCCTCAAGCCAGTTATTTATAGTTGGACAACCCTGCATAAATTATTTGGATATATTCTTGGGATAAAATAGACCACTACAGGGTAATGATAGTTGTACAGTTATTTCAGGGGTAAAGAATTGAAAAGGATATGATTTTTAAATGAGATCCTTACACAGATTTAAGGATTTTTTTTGTCTTTTTTTTTTAAAGATTTTATTTATTTATTTTTAGAGAGAGGGGAAGGGAGGGAGAAAGAGAGGGAGAAACAGCAATGTATGGTTGCCTCTCACATGGCCCTCACTGGGCACCTGGCCCGCAACCCAGGCATGTGCCCTGACTGGGAATTGAACCGGGACCCTCTGGTTCCCAGCCTGCGCTCAGTCCACTGAGCTACACCAGCCAGGGCAGATTTAAGTTGTTTTAAAAGTAACTTCTTATTTATATTAAAATGATTTGTATAATATTGAGAAAATTTAATCTGCATAATATTGGGAAAATTTGCTAAGCTTCTATAAATCTTTTTTAAAGTTTTATTTGAAAAGAAGGTATGTTAAAACATATTTCATCTCACTATATAATTTAAATAAAGTCTAATATGGTATATAAAATTTTCAGTAGAGGACTTAGAATAGAATAGGCACTGGATAGTTTTCAGTTCATTCTCTTCCTGACAGTTCACAGCAACATCTATTAAAGAAGCAAATTCCTTAGGGATCTGGTGTTTGAAAGTGGTAGGCATCAGACAGAAGAGCGGCCTTGTTTTGTGGTCATTCAGTAACTGAGCTTTTTCAAAGCTCAACTTTGCTGTGATCTTAACTCTCTGTTTGGAGTCAGGAGCAATGATAATGGTTTTACAAGTCAAAAAGTAACAATTACATTATACTCACATGTGTGCTGTGTGTGAGATAAATCAATAGACTCTTAATATGTTTTTTAAAATTTAATTCTCATAGCCCTACTACATACTTATTTAAGAGTGTCATCAATAGGAAGGGTTTTTGTACTTAAATGTGAGTTTTCAGGCTTTTATACGAAGATTCAAGAAATGTGACTCTTTGAAAAAATTGATGACACTTTATTATGTCAAATCCCAGTAGAGAGGCCACGTAGGAGGAGGAGGATGGTGGAATAGGGAAAGGGTGTCTGCGGTGTAGGGAAGAAATGACCAGAGGGACAAGACTCCTTGTTTTGTGGGGCAAGTGTCTGTAACCAAGGAATAGATGGGGTTACGGAAATGCGATCTTTGGTCTTGTGGGTATTAGTCTACTGTGGTGTGGAATATATCGGTGAGTTACAAGCATCATTACAGATGAACAGTGCTTGACCAGCAGCTGCAAGGTTTGGTTAACGAATAAATAAAGAATAGTAATTCAGAGTTCACAATTTGCTGGAGTTAGCCATCATTTTCTCCATTAAAAAAGTGACTATGATAATAGTATGAAGGGGAACCCCCCCAAAACAGAATTTATTGATAAAAAATTGTGTATTTATTTTTACATGTTTAAACTTCAGTCACCTTCAAAGTACTCTCCATTTGATGCAATATACCCAATGAGACTTTTTTCCCCATTGCTCAAAACAGTTTTTGAACTTGTCGATTTTGATACCTTTTAGTGCTTCTGGCATTTTTTGTCTCACCTCTTGTACATAAGCAGAACATTTTCCTTTGAGGACTTTTGTCATCAAGGGAAACAAAAAAACTCTCTTGGGGTGAGATCAGGTGAATAGGGAAGGTGGGGCATGGAGTTTTGCTGTTTTTGGTCAAAAACTGCTGAATACTCAGCATGGTGTGGGGGGTACACTTGTAAATCACCCATCATGAAACAGGCAAATGCATTGAAAAAGTCTTCAAAAAAATTTCACTGAAGTCGAACACAGCCTCTCACAACAGTGCCAGTTGGTTCACTGATACATGTGGGTTCCTAGAACACTCATCTGGCGGGGGAAGCCTGTACTACAAGGAGCACGCCCTCCAGAGATAATTCCATTTGTGTGTGTGTGTGTGTGTCCCCTCCTGTGTGTCCAGAAGGCCTGGTGGTGTGGCAGTGGCCATACAGCTGGGGAAGTCTAATGTCAGCTGCAGTCGGAACTTTCATCTCAGGTCACTCATGTCCCTACCTGGTGATAGGCTGGCACTACCAATTGTGCCAAGTTCTCTGTATCTATCTGTGCATTTTTTGTATTACTCTTTGACATTTGTTTTAAAATTAGAATGAGCATAACGCTCCATCACACACACCATATGCATCTGCAGAGCCACACGGCTTAAATTCGAGTAGGGACCTCTGGGTTCCCTGTGGCCCACTTACCACTTGTAAAGCCTGGGAGCTCCGAATTTCCATTACTTTATTGGTGCACCTCCTTAATGGTATAGCTTAATTTGCATATCAGTAGTACCTTTTCACTACAGGTGAGAAATGGAAATGTTCAAGGTCAATTAATCGCTAATGTTTCGATTTGGCTAGTGCCGCTGTAACAGTGAATGATGCTGGGAAGAGGGAGCAGTCAGTGAGAGGTTCCTCTTTCTCCTGATGAGAAATGATGATGCAATTTCAGCTCACTGGATTCGCTCGATCCTTTTTCCTCATTGTGCTTCTCTCATGTGTTCACTTTGAAAATGCTGGCCTGTAAAGGAGTGTCAAAATGCCAGAGAAATATTATGAACTTAAAAACGTATTCTCGTCATTAACCTTAGACCATTAAAATTAACTAGAAAGAGCAAGAAGCAAAATAATCATCATTTTCTCTGAGGTATTAGTTGATACAGATAATATTCCAACTGTAGAAATGTCAGGTTAAGATGATGGCGGGCTGGGGTCACCTGCTTCATTCTCTTCCAACTTTTCCATGTGAAAAAAAATGATAAAATCAGAGAGCGAGAGGCAGTTGCAATGGTAGGAGGACCAAGGACGCTTGGATAACATCAAGCCTCAGAAGGCTTTCTGCTTCCAAACTCTCACTAAGCCCTGAGGCAGAAGAGTCAGATTAGATAGAGTGGTGGAGGAAAATACTTACGCATCCACCCACTTGCAGCATGCGCCCCAACCCTAATCACCGTGGACCTGGCTTCTAGACACGTAGGGGCGACCCTGCGCTCTGGAGCCCCTTCAAATTAGCCAACCGCAGGGGTCCACAAACCTTCCCACCCTCCCCACCTGCCATAGTCAGCCTTCCCTGGCAGCTTCAAGTTGTTGGTCCTTTCCGTGGTCCGTCTGCCTGCACGGCTCTGACCGGCAGCCTCCTCTTCCTGGAGCCGTAAGAAAAAGTTCTGCCTTTCCTTGGTCAGAGGGTCATTGTGTTGTGTCTGCCATCACAAGAAGTTTTATCCCTGACTCATGTGACTCCGTCACTGGTTCAATTCCTGGTCAGGGCACAAGTCTGGGTTGTGGGTTTGGGCCCTGGTCGGGGTGCCTGAGAAAGGCAACCAATCATTGTTCTTCTCCCTTTCTCTCCCCCCCTTCCCCTGTTTCTAAAAGTAAATAAATAAAATCTTTTAAAAAAGAATTTTTAAATCTTATAAAACAGTTAACACACATTTGTCCCTTTAGGTCTCACAGCGGTGGGTGCTACCATGTTAGCGAGCATTGACTCCCATTTCTTTGCACTGGAGCCTGTGCTCCAGGTTATAGAAAATGGCACAGATGTCAAGAGTAATGCTTCAGTGAAAACTGTATTCGAATTAATGGCAATCTCTATCTAAAATGTCAAACCTTAGCAGAGCCTCAAGGTGGATGGGGAAGGAATGGGGGAAGTCAACATTTATTAATACTCTTATTGGGGTGTTATATAATAGATGTTACTTTTTAATAATATTGAATATTAAATAATTATAGATTCAAAAATGTGTCAAACCCTATCTCATGACATGGACATTGATTATATATTACTTACACAACCAGCAATGTCAGTATTACTCAAGACAAGTAAATTCCTCAAATAAAGTAGTATTACTTAAATTGGAAGACTAAAACATCTTAAAACACAGAGTAGTCACATTTATAATTTTCTGGTGTGCGTTGCATAGAACGAAACAATAAATTCTGCTCTACCCATTCTTCCTTGAATGTACAACAGACTTACATTTCTCACTTCTGAGTGCTCCAGCAGAACTTTCTCTGTGATCTTTTCCATGACTCCCTCCTCCCCAGCCCTCCCGCCGCCATCCTGCTGCTTCCCGAGTAGGATGGAACCAGTGGCGTGTTGATAAACTGGACGAGGGGGCGGCAGGTGCTAATTGAGACTGCCAGTTGTATGGTTTAGCCAGTTGCAAAGATTGCTGTGTTTAACAATTGGCTTGCAAAATTTCTGAGAATTTGGTGGTCTCTCACACACTGTTGCAAGCCAGATTCTGAAGGGAAGAACTCTCCATCATTTACTGTGCTGCTGTCGTTCCCTGCACTTGCCCCGCCAGAAGCGTTTTTCATGTTGTGTTTCAAATGTGCTTCTCAACGTCAGTTCCTCCTATAGGACTATGAACATGGTGAGGGTGGGGCAGGGGCACTTCTTGACCATCTTTGTATTCTAAGGCTTAAGGGTGTGTACTTCTTACTCTAGGAGTCTACGTGAGCAGACGTAGTTTTCTCGTTCCACTGCAGAGTGAAGGGTCTGAGTGAAGAGATTGAAGGCCAAACCATTATCCAAGCACGCATGTGGGCAGTAAACGTGCTGTTTGCAAGTGTTGACACAGATGTCCACCTGTTGAATTAAGCACTTGAAACGTTCAATGAGACCCTTAGTTCTTCCCAGTGTCAGGAGGTTCTAACATCTGTAAATGAGTATAATTAACATAGATTCCATTGATTTATACTGAATTCTTATTTTCCCCCCTATAAGTATGAGAAGTTTTATATTTTGGAAATATGACTTCTTAAGTTCCATTGAGGAGTAAAGTCTTACTGGCATTTTTCTACAACCACAGATTTTTAACTAATTTTTTCTAACCAATATTTTCCTGTTTCTCTTTTCACAAAAGGAGCTGGTGGCTGGTCTCCACTTGTGTCGAACAAATACCAGTGGTTGCAGATTGACCTTGGAGAAAGAATGGAGATCACCGCCGTGGCCACCCAAGGGGGATATGGGAGCTCCAACTGGGTGACCAGCTACCTCCTGATGTTCAGTGATAGTGGTAGGAACTGGAAACAGTACCGACAAGAGGACAGCATCTGGGTATGTTTCTTTAACTGAATACGTAGTCTGTCAGGGAAGGATGTGTAGTCACCCCTGCATGTCGTTGACAACCTCTTAGCCTGAGTCGAGAAACAGAATCTTTAGAATTACTTAGAAAATATTTTTCAAAAGAAAATATGTTAATATTTAGTTATTTATTTACTTATTTAAATGTGAATCCTTTTTTTTAAAGATTTTATTTATTTATTATTAGAGAGAGGAAGGGAGGGAGACAGAGAGGGAGAGAAACAGCAATGTATGGTTGCTCCCCACATGGCCCTCGCTGGGGACCTGGCCCGCGACCCAGGCATGTGCCCTGGCTGGGAATCGAACCAGGATTCTTTGGTTCCCAGCCCGCGCTCAATCCACTGAGCTACACCAGCCAGGGCCAATATTTATTTTTTAATACATTTCATGATATAATTTATGAAACTACTACAGGTAAATTTATTTTACAGAGTCCTCAGAAATTGAAAAAAAATCCTATTAGTCTACTAAATAGTGTGGAAGTCTAAGAAGTAGATATAACAGGTATAAAAAATTTTAAGTTTTGTTCAGTTAATGTAGAAATTTTGCATTTTTTAAAAGGTTGGTCAAAAGAATTTATTCCTTTTGTTTCCTCTGATGACTGAGATTTTTGAATTAAATCAACCCCTCTCCACTAGTATGGGGAGGTTTCTATATATAATATTTGGAGTATTTACATATTATATATACCTATATAGGATTCATATAAAGACCATTCTCTAGTATTTTAAAGTGTGTAAGTGAGTACAAAGCTGTGTTTCATGGATAGGGACACAGTTTCTATAGGAGAGAGATGGGCAGGGAAGCAGTCTGTAATAAGGTGGGAGGTATTTGTAACTGACTGTTTGTATACACCTGTGGAAAAGGGAAGCTAAAGGAAGTTTGCTTGGTGGTGAAGAGCGGACTTCTTTGTTAGCATAGAAAAGTATTGATTTGGATCCTACATGGGCCAGAAACCACATACAGCAATCAAAGAACTATTTTCCCCCTCTGGCTGAGCTGCCAGAACCAGAGAAAATGAGTAACTTAATGAAGCATCATTCTTAGCACACAGATAATTTGGAAGCCTTTTTGGGCACATAATGATAATTTTCTTTGATCAGTCAACTGCCTCTCTTTTGAGACTTCATAGAACTTCTTTATACATTATAAACTCACTGAACAAATAGACTATGATTTAGTCACCTTTGTATCTCTGAAGCAGTAGGTGGCCATCATTGCATTTTATTGATGTAAATTGAATTGAGAAGTAGCCTTGTTCTTTCTCTAGAGAGAACAATGGTTGGCTGGAAGAAGTTGCCTATTAGCATTTTTAAGAAAAGCTGCCTTAAAACCCCAAAGCAGGTTGAAGTTGTGTATAAGAGCAGGAATAACTGGATATTGTGGTTGAATGAATTCCATGAAAACCATTCAAACTAGGGATAAAATAAACAGTAATTATGAACCAATAACAATGAAAACTTAATGAGGTATTTATTTTAACTAGGAGTTTAGATTGTCTTTTACTTTCTCTAAATTGAGCATTGGATTTTAAACTAGATAAGGAGTGGCTAATTCCTGCTAATATTGAGCTGTGTTAAGTAAAATGTATGTTTTGACATTTTTAAAAATGATAGATCAACTGGGAAAATTGCTTTCCCATTTCTCAAGCTTAGGGACAGCCAAACCTAGGCAGTGCCGTTTGCCGTTTTTGATTACTCCCATTAAAGGTGAGGGGCCCAGGATGAAGTAGCGGCGTGAATAATACCCTCTACTAATCCAGCCCAATCAGCGCAGACAGATGACATCTGTCACAATTACCTGTCAAGGTTATATTATTTTTTAGACTATGCTGTAATTCGTTGGTGTATTTATTGTCTTTACCTCTTGTGTGTAAGCTGGATCTGGCATGTTGCAGGCAAATACTAACATTTGTTGAATGAATGAATAAAAGAATGAATGAGTGAATGAATAAATGAAATGCACTTTCTTGTAGGATACTTTCATGATCACAGAAACTAAAATTGACTTTTCTTTTTAGCACATCTGTGTTGTACAGTTAAGATGGTATATTTCTCTCTTCCCTATAAATTATGAACTTTTTTTATGAGAGAAGGTTTATTTTTCTCATCTTTGCATTTCCAGTCTCTAACAACCAGTGTGGCACATGAGTGAATTAGTGAAAAAAAAATGAATGAATGAGTGTATTTGAATACATTGATTTCCTAAAGTGTGCTTAACTTTGTGCAATATTCTGGGAGGTATGAAAAGAGCTCATGTTAACATCAGAAAAGATAAAGCATGTCAGAACAAATCAATGATTCAGAGAAGCATGCAAATATGAGGTATAGATTCTTGCAGATTTGGAAATTGACAGAATATGGAGATCACTGTAGAATGAACTTGTCAAAAGAGCAGGGCTTATCTTACATCAGTATTGAAAGGAGCGTTGTGACTTAGATTATGGAAGGATTAAGGAAGGTATTGCATGAAGCTAGAGATGTGTGAACAAAGCACGGGCATTGGAGATACCCAGTTTCCTGTACATTAAACAGCGAGACTACTGTTCACTATGGACTGTCAAGTGTGAGGTCTGGACAGTACTTTTGTTATGGTAAAGAAAGTTTATGGGTGAGATTGGGGACATTCAGGGTAGGGTGGCACCGGGTGGAGGCAGATAAAGGGGAGAAATACAATGGGACATCTGTAATAGCATAATTAATAAAATATACTGAAAAACAAGTTAAAACAAAAAAGAAAGCTTATGGATAACTTTGAATGTCAAGATCAAAATGGAGACTTGGTACATCAGGTACAATGACCACACATGAAATAGGTAAGATTATGGTGTAGGTAAAACAACCTCAAATACTCAGACCTTGGTGTTTGATGTACACACATATATAATCATGCTCTGATCCCAGGCAGGCAGCAGAGTTCGGTTCCACTCCACCATCACTCAGGCCCCACTCTGAGGGAAGCTCGCCTCTTTGTGTGAGTCTGCAGTTTGCCAAAGCAGGAAAACTGAAACTTGGTGACATTTTTACCTGGAATGACACAGATCACTTCAATTTGGACTTTTTTCCACCAAAGAACAATTTTTAATTGATGTACATGATAAGGAATATAGCCTTTGGTAGCATTTTACAAACATGTATTTCCTAACTTCTTTTTCTGTCAGTTTTTGGCCCATTTTTCTATGTGTTATGGGATCTACACAAATTAAACAAAACATGACAATTTTCTTTAAGAGCTTCACAGTCTACTCCAGATGATACAAATAAATCTATGAAAGAGAGTTAGGAAACACATAGGAATTATGTAAGTATGTGATGGAAAGAGAAGAAAAGACGATTGTTATAAGTTTAGAAACAAATAAAACCCATCAGCATGGCTTGAAATGAGGATACCTCATTCTCCCCTCATTTGATCCCATTTCAAGCACTAGAGAAAACAAAGACTTCTATATACCTGAAAGGATTAATAAAACCCTGCTGCTTCTTACAAGTAACCTTTAAAAGGGCAAAATATTTTATTTATTATCATACAGGTCATATACATATTTAATAGACTTGTTAACTTCACAGATATATGACATTTAAAAATAATACATTAAAACATTTCTTTAGAATAAAATTTATAGTCCAGTGCTCATCAATGTAATTTATACCAAGTACTCTACTAGATGGCATATAAGTACTTTCCCCAAATTAGAAAACGCAAGCCACTGGAGTGTTGCTCTCCATTATGCTGAGTGAAGTAAGCCAGGTGGTGAAGGACAAATGCCATATGATCTCACCTGTAAGTGGAACCTAATCAACAAAACAAACAAATGAGCAAAATAGAACCAGAGACTTGGAAATAAAGAACAAACTGACAGTGACCAGAGGGGAGGAAGGAGGAGGATAAAGAGGGGCAAGCCAAGGAACATGAAAGGAGGATTCATGGGCACAGACAGTGATGGGGGATTGACCGTGGGGGTAGGGGAGAGTATGGGGGAAAAGGTGGGACAACTGTAACTGAACAACAATAAAAAAATTAAATTAAATTAAAAAAAGAAAGAAAATAAGAATGTATCAATAAAAAAAATAAAGTCTTGTTCTCAAATTGAAGACAAAATAAACTCCCTCAACATCTATGATCAAAAGACTTTTTAAAGTCAGTTTATTGTAAATGATTGAGAAAGTTAATGTAAGGTATAATTTGCAGTCATTTGAGAACAATTGCTGAAATTTCATGAAACTAACATCTTAGAAATTATTTTAAGTAGATCAACATGCACAGAAACTTGACACTTTGTTGCTAAATTATGCAAATTCCCTGTGATATGGGCCCAAGATTCTTTTATACTGCAGACTAAGGGCAAGGAATGGGCGGTGCCAACTTTACAAGGCATTTCAGGAAATGTGATCGTTATGCACAAGAATAGTTTCCTTTTTTATATTGAATTCAGTTTTACCTGATTTTTCAAACAAAAACCCTTTAGCATATTTCTAAAGTTAGTACAATTTTTTTTTTTTCATTAGAAGTGTCTAATCTCATGGTTCTGGGTTTGGTTGATGAAATACGCGAAGCCCTGTAACATAGACACATTGGATAGAAGGTGATTGGGTAGAAGTATCACCTGTCACACAACAGGTATGCCGTCCTTATCACTGTGAATGGTTGAGTTGCCAGCTCTGTAAGCCAGGCAGGGCAGGAACACTACCTGCAAGGATTTTAACATATATTTTTCTCCTGTCAAATAAGTAGGCGACCGGGGGATTTCCATAGAAACCAGAGGAGGCAGAAACACAGTGAGAGGTGCAGCGTGAGCTCCGCGGACTCCCACTGACTGGGTTGCGTCTTTCCTAGCCCCTTTCCTATGCTGGGCCCTCTTCTGAGTGACCTAAGACTACAAAACTTATTTGTGGTGATACAAAGTGCAAGCGTACGAGGGCCATGGATGTGAACACGTCAAACCATCAACCTTGTTAATACATTGCAGTACTCGCCTCAGTACTTGGACAAATGCCTAGAGAATGCCTTAAGCTGCTTGTGCCTTTCAATTGTACCTCTACTCTAATGCCAAAAAGACATTTTTTATTCAAAGTGTACGTTATTAGCCTCCATCCTCAGGGAATCTCCTGTTTACATATCTATTTAACTATGAGTTCTCCATCCTCTTGAAAATGAAAATGATTCAGCTAGTAATAGGACGTTAAAGGTGGCTGCGTTTGGGTTTGTAATGTGGCGTCGGTCTCGAATCAGAGCAGTTAGTGTGCTAGGTCTCCTCTGTCAAGTGGTGTGGTTTATTTTACTTTGCTGCACGAGTGCCTATTCTATAACAGTTTATGTCTGTCCCTTCTCTTAAAGTCCTTTGAACATGTATATTGGAATTTTATATCGATATGTAATATACAAAAATATGTGAATGCCTTTGAACTATAGGTACACATTATAGCAATGTAAGGTAAATGGTAATGTTGCTCCACATTCTTCAAATTGATCCGTCTCTAAGCAGGCACATTAAAAATTGTTTGGAGAGGGTGAGTAGAGTTAGCCAGAGGTTTGATTCGGTGCCCTCTTCATATTGCACACTCGCATTCAAGATCATTCTCAAATCATCAACCAGAGAACAACTTGTTTTAAAAACACTTTACAACTTATGTCTCATGCTCTACTATGTGACAGTTCAGTGACAACAACATCACCCCCTTTTTTCTATTCTTGTCATCACTGTGATGTGATGTCACAGATGTCTACTTTTGATTTTCTCATTCTCTAGTCCCAGCAGGCTACATTTGGAGTCCTCTCTTGGAAGCAGTTCTGTCCTTCTGAAATGTTTCCTTATTGTTCTTTATGGCTTAGGCAAGTAGGTCTTCTAGAAAATGAATGCATTAGGCTCTCTTTCCTAGTTTTACATTTTAATTTCCAAACTTACCTAACATATTTCAATCAGAGAAGAGGTTTGAAAAATATACAAGTATAAAGCTGGACAAGAGGAGATAAGATTTGGCATTGATACCATACAGTCCTTAAAAATCTAAGAGACTCTTCTTATTTTTAAAAAAGGATTCAATAATATGTATAACATAAAGATTAATTTTTGAAATCAGAGTTTATCTTCCTACATATGAATAAGGAGGTAGATAATATAAAAAGAATACATACTCCACTTATAATAGAACCAAGAATGAATGAATATCAAGAAAGAAACTTAAAATGTACAAGATATATGAAAATAATATTTAGAATATTATTTAAAGACTTAGAAAACGACTTGATTAAATGCAAGGACATATCTGTTTTGAAATAAGAAACAGTATTATAAAGCTACTCATTCTATCTAAAATAATCCATAAAAGTAGAATCATTCTGAATTTCCCATGTAAACAGTGTATATGAAAAAATAGGTAAGTTAGCAAAAATAACAGTGGTAAGGAGAATCTACATGTTAGGAAAATCTTATAAATCAGTATTAATTGAAACATGATATTGATGCATTAAAACATAGTGGAAAGAACAAAATAAAAAAAAATCCATTACTAAGTCCAAATACATTTAAGGATTTGCCTAAGGTAGATACAGCATCAAAAATATGTGAGGGAATATAAATTAGTCAATATGGAACTTGGTAAGCTATGGCCTCTAGAAAAATAAATAATATTTTTATGTCAAAATAGATTTCAGATGAATCAAATACTTAACACAGACTCAGAGAAAATATTAAAGGAAAACACAGGACAGTGTTTAGATAAACATAATATATTGGAAGGGGCGTGTCTTTCCAAGCAAGAGCACCAAACCCAGATGCCGTAGAGGAAAAGATGAAAAATCGGAAAATATTGAGAAAGTTGTATGAAAAAGTAGCGTAACAACATTAAAAGGAATATAAATTGAAAACTATTTTTAGTGCATGTGGTGGCAGTGCCCACGTTGATTAATCAGCAGTGGTCTTAGATGAAGATTGGCATTCACACTGACTATGACTGAATATCCATTCACCTGCAAGTTTACTTAGATGTGAAAAAGGGTAAAGGGCAGGAAACCACGTAGCATGTACGACAACATTAATGGGTAATCAGTTATGCTGAACAACTTCTAAATATGCCAGCACCTTAAACCGGGGTAAACATAGTGACAACGGACAAGGCTGAGTGGACACAACCACCAGAGATCAGTAGAGCCGTCAGCCCCAGGGACCTTCCAGCGTTTGTAGCCTGCTAATGAGGTAACTCCTTAGAGACGCTTGCTGGCCCCGTTCTCTGCTGTACCTGCGTTTTGTCAATTCCAGGTTACTCACTGATTACAGATTATGTCTGGAATTTTCCAAATTCTGCTGCACATTTGAGTTCTGATGCCCAGGCAGCATCCATGCCAAGTAAATAATACTTGGGATTTAAATATATGGTCCCAGATGATTCCAAGTATGACAGTCTTTGGTTGTCCCATAAACAAACTTGATAATGAAGTACAGATTCTTAGCTCAGTACACAATCCTCTGGATGCCAGTTCATCTTAGATCCAGCATATGTTACTTGAGTGTATATTGCAAGAAGGATTTGGCTAAAGGTTTAGGATAGGCAAAAAAAAAAAAATTTATAAACCAGATGTTGACTAACTGTCCTTCTAATGAGAAAGACCTAATTTCTTTAGTATTTAAAGTTACGCTATTCAATATGGTAGCCACTAGCTATGTAAGACTATTTAAATTTAAAATTTTATTAATTAAAATGAAAGAAAATTAAAAATAAAGTTTCTCAGTCACACTGTCCACACTGTAAGTGCTCATTAGCCGTGTGAAGCTAGTGGTTACTGTATCAGTGCGGTTCTAGGGCATAGCCAGCATAGCCAAAATCCTGCTGCTACATATCCAAAACATTTTTTATAATTAATAATACAAATTGAATTTATTTTGTTCAAAGAAAGAGGCAAAATATATCAGGCAGTTGATAAGAAAGGAAAACACGGTATGTAAATATGTAAAACTGTGTCCAACCTCACTCAATATTGAAGAAATGAGGATTAAAACAAGTGGTAGGTAACGCTTCCTAAAAGATTGAAACAAATGTGAATGTTGGAACTATAGCGTTAACACATAATTTTCCAAGTTGTCCTATGTAACAAAATAACATCTTTAATTTTAATAAATTTGCATTAAATGTAAAGGCTTTTCTTTACAAAATTTCAACTACCGCACCAAAACCACGGTATTATGGGTATTATTGTTTAATACAAAAGGAAGCTAAAACATGAATTAAAAAAAAGCATTTTAAAACAATAAGAATGAACATTTATTAAATACTTAACTATATGCCACGCACTATTTTACATGTGGTTCTGTATATTTAGTCAGTTAATGTTCACAACCCAGTGCGTTAGGGACTATGATGATGAGCAGTTTGTAGTTAAGAAACCTGAGGGATGGCGAGGTTATTTTTATAAGGCCACATATCTAGATGGGGCATGGTTTTGATCCCCGAGTCTGGTATAAAAGTATCCCCTATGCTGTGTTCAAGGATCAAGTGTTATGACATCAGCACTTTGAAGGAGGACTCAGATGACTCAGGACAGGAAGACACTGCCATGGGGCATGGGGGGAAGGCACTCACACTCTGCCGGCGGGAGAACACATAGGTACGGACTGTTTAAGGAACGGAGTCCAAAACAGTGTTTGTTTGTGCTTCAAATCTATCCAAGTATGTAAATAGACACCAGAAAGCAAGTCGAACAACTCCAGGGATTTATCCTGCGTTTACTTGCACGGTGCAGAAGAAACATATGCAAGGATTGTCATTGCCTGTAACAGCAAAATAACGATCCAGTTTGCCGGCAGTAGCTCATTTGCTTAAGTAAATTATAGTACTGTACCTCTACACAATGGAATGGTGTGTGGCCATCAAAAATAGATAATATAAGAATATACTGGCCATTTCTGGAGTTAATTTATAGTGAGCTGCCATTTGAGACTAAAGAATGACTCATAAGGAGTGAAGAGAAAGAGATGGGCAGTCGATGGAATATATGCATGGGTAAATATTAGGTTTACATGAGGTTTCAAATGGGGAAAGAAACAAAGGATGACAGAGGAGAATGGAGAGGAACTAGTCCAAGTACTGAATTTTTAAGAAAAACAGGTAATGGACATTTCTTACTTGTTATATGACATTATCTTGTATCATCTACTGATAATAGAAAGTCTATGGGAGATATCAATATGAAGCATTATATATTATTTTTAGTATTTATCAATAATTTAAAAATATATTTCTATTTATACAACGGTTGGGTGATCTTTGATCATAATATGACAGACTAGAGAAACATCTTTGTTCTGACACTAGGTTGTGATCTGAGTCAGTACCCAGTCAGAAAGGCAGAAATTACTGTGGGCATCTGAAACTGGGAAGTCATCACAGGAGGTTGGTGGTAGGTGATCAGTCCAATGTGACGGGGAGAGGCAGCTCAGGGCTCAGCAACAGCAAGAAGATACTATAACTCCAAGAGCTGGAGAGATAATGAGAAGGTGGTGCTTCCAAAGCCGGGAGGCTGGCATGGTTCAGTTAGTTCTGGAGCTATGGCAGGCGCTGCCCATGAGAGGGTTATGGAAGCAGGAGCCTTGTAAAATGCAGCCACTTACCAAGGAGCTGTTTGAGGCAGAGCAAAAGAGGGAGAAACACCCTGGCTCCTCCCTGTCACCCACCAGTCTCTTTCCAGACATTGGTGGAAGCTTGCTAACTCACGAGCCCAGTCTAGCTCACTCAGCCTTCCCATGTCTCAGAACAGAGCAGGGAAACAGAGACACATGGTTCTAAGAGAAATAAGGAAATTTCCAGTACGGGCCTAAGAAGGTACGTTGCTAAGAACAACTTACCTCTATGAGCTGCTGCTGCTGCTGCTTTTTTTAAAACTTACAAAATGAAGGAAGAATCCAGGTATTTACTGGGTGATCTCTCGTTCCCTTTCAGTTGTAAAATTGCGTGATTCCCCTTCAGCTCACAAAGAAATTCGATCAATAATATTTTGATACTGAAGGAATTGAGATTTAAGATAGTAAGTCTTCCCCACTCACATTTATGTTAACTAGTGCAACATTTATAAAATTTTGTATTTAGCTATCTTTCCTTCTGCTAATATTTATGAATATGCAAAGCTAGCAAAAAACAGTACTCCTATATACCTAGAGAAAGGAATTCATGGTGAAAATGAAATCATTGGTTTAGGATCACTTTTTTTTTTTTTTTTTTTACATACAATCTACTCTAAGGCAGTAGAATTATGCTATCTTTAATAAGTTACGGATTTAATCCTTTGTTGTTCATCAAAGTATGTACCGTAGTTCAAAGTATAGATTGGCTTTCTATGTGGGAAAGATAGCTTTATTCCTCATGAAACATTTTGCAGGTGAGTGCCAAGGCTCACTGCAGAAGACCAGGTAGTAGAGAATAAATGTGGATTCATACACACCTGTTGTTGCTTCTGGGTTGGTGCTATTACATGCATTTGGTGTACAAAACAGTATGCTGCTATATTTTATTGAAAGCTTTGCTTGGCTTGCAGCCCTGACAGCTCTGTCCCGCTCTAAACCTGACACATTTAATTGACAGCTTTGTTGTGTACCACAGCTCCAATCTCAGATGCTTAATTGTCCCTCTTAGGACATTCACCAAGGTTCCTTCTACTTGCACACTTTTCTTCTGTGTCATACTCTTCATTTATCTGAGGCAGGCTTGCCAAAGAGTCTGCGCATCGCTTCCCACTCAGGGCCTTCCAGCCACTTATTCTCCAGTCCCCCACCCCATCACTTGTCCAGTTTTCACTGACTTACATTTAGGGTCTTATTTTCAAAGGCATCTGCAGTTGTGTTCTTTCCAGGAAGTCTTTCTGGATTACTTTTCATGGTGTGTTATATATAACTTTAATCAACTGAATTGCAAACTCAGTCCTGCATATTTCATTCTTGTTCACTCTGCTTACATGTTTTCCTTTAGTTCAAATTATATACTTGACATAAATACATACCCAAATGCCACTGGCTAAAATGCATAGTTCATGTACTTTCTCCATTAAAAAGTGTAATCATTTCTTAATTAAGGCTGTGAATTCCTAGGAGATTGGAACACTGTGCTTTTTGGCTAGTGTGGTTTAGAATAGATATTAATAATACCATAATAGTACAAGAACACTCTTTTATGATTACTGCATTTTTCGGACCATAAGACACACCTAGGTTTTAGAGGAGGAAAATATGGAAAAAAATTTTGAAGTAAAAAATGTTTAATAACATATTTAATAAAAGATTTAATAACATAAAAACAATATTTCACCAATGTAAATGTAAAACATTCAGACTATAAGACACACCCCCATTTTCCTCCCAAATTTGGAGGGGAAAGTACATCTTATTGTCTGAAAAACACGGTGCTCAGGTCAAACCCAAAGTGCAGGAATCTGGTGGTGTGTGTTGCGGCTTTCAGTGCAGCGGGCTGTGTATGTACTGAGATGAAGGCATGCATCTGATATTTTATATAAATGGTGAAGGAAAGACTCCTAGTCATAACAACCGGGACTTGAATCGCGTGGCTTTATTAATTCGTGTTCCCAGTTGCCTTTAGGACTCACACCTCTTAGTCGGCATTGTCTAAAATTTTCCGTCTGTACGCACGCTGTTATCTGCATCTTACTCTTTTCAGAAATGCTCACAGAGGATAATCCTTTGGGTGACATAGAAGAGCCATGCCTTCGAAGCGATTCCAGTGTGAGGGAATTTGTCCAGAAGTAGCTCTGAGTGTGAAAGGGGGAAGGAAAACACCGAGCAGAACTACCAGGAAATATTCTGCAGAGCTGCGTCTATAAATCAGAGAGATGCAGTTCAAAAGAAATTATATTTGATTTGTATTCTGAAAATGAAATTTTTATTCGACTTTGAACTCCTGTCTTCCATTCTCCGTTTCTTATTGTTATTATTAATCTCTCATACTGAAAGGTTGTCTCCTTTTGGAGCCTTGAACATTTTAAGTACTTAATAATAGGGTTCTTTTTCAATACGAGAGAGAGGAGAGAAAAATTGCTGGAGCAGTGAAAAGGGATCCTCGGGGAGCAGTGGCTTTATTACAATATGTCAGAGTTATCATAAATTGGGGGTGGCCTGGGGAATATCAGTTTAAGGGAGAAGCTTGTATTTATTTTAGCAAGTTTGTGGAAAGTTGTAGGAAATTGTCCCAAGAGCTAAAAAGCTATTACGGTAATAGCCGTTCCATCTTTACACCTGAAATAACAAAAGGTTAAGAATTTTTTTTTTACTATGCCACTTTGGAAATAGCTTTTTCTATCCTTAGATGAGAATAAGTGTGAATTAATTAAGCTCACCGTGTTATTTATGATCTCTTTAAAAATATGCATGTCAAAAATGACAAGTAAATACTGAAACATCTCTAAATTGGAAAGGAATTGGTCTAGCCAGTGTCCTTTTTCTCATAAAATCAAACCCTTTGGATATATGCACACATAGCATTGAATTTCCACATGGGCAACTCTCACTTTCTTAGTTTGTACTTTTAAATTCTTAGCCTTTCAATATTTAATTCATCTGAGCTGAATAAAGTGTATGCTTGATTATAGCACAAATTTTTTAAAAAGAAATTTTCACCAATAAGGAACTGCCTTTTGTGTGATTAGAACAGATGTATATCCATGAAAATAATTCCTTGTCTCACCCCACTTTGAGCATCACATACAGCTTCACACTGGAGTCATTTGCCATGTGGGAAACCCGTGTGACTTTTTCATGGTGGACCACACCATAGAACAAGCACTGTCTCCTACCTCTGCTCCAGGAGGAGTCCCTGTGAATCACGCCTCCTCTCTTTTCTTCCATTGACACTCATCATCCCCTGGCGTCTGATAATCTGGGGCAAGGGTAGCAAACACCATCCGCACACTGTCTTAATTTCTGTATGCATGCTTAAAGTGGCTTTCTGGACCCAGTGGCCCTATTTCTTGTGTCCAAGCCAGAGTGACTTGAAGAGTTGGAATGTCAAATCAAGTCCAGTTGAAAGTACCAGAGCTATAACACATGAAAAGAAGAAGAGACGAGAGCCTGTGGGTGGCAGTTAAGGATTCATCTCTGTTATCAGAAGGCATGCCTTCAGATGCGGTCGCCATCTCTTACCAGCTGTGTGATTTTAAGCAAGTTGTGTTTGTCTTCTCTGCATGGTGGGCATAGCAATAACATGTTCCTGAAAGCATTTGTGTGAAAATCAAATGTAAAAGAAAACAAGGAGGGTGTGGAGGAGGAGGAAGGAGACAGAGACAAAAAGAAGAGAGTGGGGAAGAAGGAAGGGAAGAAGGAAATAAAGAAGCTTTGCATAATTAAATGCAAAAGAATACTTCATGCAAAATTAACAATAGATCTGAGGTTATCAGCAGTTCAGCCAACAGGTGAATCAGGGGAGAGTAAAGGGCTGACTGAATGCAGTGGGTTTGGAAGGGAAACGTGATGAGGAGGAATGGAGAGAATATAGCAAAAACCTTTCCCGACAGTTCGGCTGTGTAGAGAAGGGGAGTGGGGTTAGTGATAAAGAGACAGGGATGAGGGTGCATAGAAAAGAGAGGATTTGTACGTGGAGAGACTTGAGCGGGATTATAACTTGAGTGCTTCAGCCCTTAGAGGTCCAGAGTTTGAACAGGAAGGCGATTCCATAGTAGGTAATAGAGCCAGGGGATCCAGATCACACTTGATTTTGAAGAGAAGCATATCTTTTCATGAAAAAAGAGGTGGGGAGTAAAGATAGGTTTGAGCCTCAGTCTGTAGAAAGGGCCCTTGATGTGCAAAAGGTCCCATATTTACTGAGAACAAAGAGAAGTGAGAATGGAGCCAACTAGGAAATGGATCCCAACTTAGCACTGAGAGGCCATCTTAGGCTGGAGACCACAGACAGGGCACCTGTGTGCACTGTCATTTGGTTTTCTCCAGCTGCGGGCAGCTGCCCATGTGCAGGAGCAGAGGACCTAGATTCTTGGTTTGACCCAGGGTGCAATCTATAGGGACACTGTGGCAGGAGAACACGAGGATAAGGGCACACGTGGGCTGCGAGAGCACAGGAGGGGAAGTAGCATAGAGTTAGCACCATGTACGGGAGTGAAATCAAAGGGGTGCTGACGGAAGATGGTGTTAGTCAAAGTTCTCCAGAGAAATGGAGCCAACAGGACGCACACAGATTTATTTTAAGGAGTTAGCTGGTGTGATTGTGATGGTTCAGCACATTCAAAATCTACAGGATAGGCTGGAAGGCTGGAGACCCAGGGAAGAGTTTCAGCTTGAGTCCAAAGCCGTCTATTGGCAGAATTTCCTCTTCTTCTGGTGAGGTCAGTCTTTTTTCTGTTAAGGTCTTCAGTGATTGGACCTCAATGATAAGGTCCAGCCACATTATGAAGAGTGACCTGCTTTATTGAAAAGTGCACTGTTTTATTTAATTGTCAATTGCATCTGAAAAAACACCTTCCCAGAAACATTGAAGATAATGTTTGACCAAATATCTGGGGACTGTGACCTAGCCAAATTGACACACAAAACTAACCATCACTGAGTTGGAAGAAATCAAAGGAAGAGTGAAGTTATTGAGGCCGAAAAACAAATAAGAGTGGGAGGATGGGAGTGAGGGAGCTGGAAAGATCTCGTGGTCTGGGATCAAAGAGTAGAATATAGGCATTTACAGTTTCAGAGATGATACAGTCACAGGAAATGACTAAGGTGGGGGGAGGGAAGCGTGTGAAGGTCAAGTCCAGGGTGTTTCATAGGCCATGCAAAGGGTATTGAAGCAGAGAGTTCCTGAGAAGACCGCAGTGAATAGGAGAGGCTGTCCCAATGTTTGAGGGGGGACCTACGCTGAGAGGGGCAGAATGTGCTTAACCATCTAACATTCATGAGACGAGAATAAATGTTTTTTCTCTCTTTTTTCTTTTGTTGGCATATTTTCATGATGAAGAAAGAAAAATTATATGGGATTTACCCAAGATATAAAAAATACTGACTCCATGGAAATATATCATTTGGGAAAAATGAACAAGCTTCAGGTCCCAAAGTGCTAATTTGGATTTCATGGGGCATGCTAATCTCTTCTGGAAGCAACCTCACAGACGCATCCAGAAATATTGTTTCACCAGCTACCTGGGCCTCCCTTAGCCCTGTCACGTTGACACACAAAATTAACCGTTGCACAGATGCATGCCTGTCACACCTCACCATTCCTCAGCTGTCAGAAGGTCTAATTAAATCTGAGCTCTACTCTCTGGTCCTTATAAATCACTCCAATTCATAGAAAGATGTGGGACGTAGGAGTAAAGAATGCAAGAGGACCACCATATTTGGAAGTGTCTGTGGAAGGCGTCCCAGGACAATTCTCATATCTTGAGAGAGAATAAAATTAACAGGAACTCTTAACACCTTAGCTCTCCTCACCACATTCTAGAGTTCATTTTCCTCCACTAGTTTGCATTCCATTTATAATTTTCCATTAAAAAATTTAAGTTGTAAAATTTACTTTCTCATTTCAACTTTCTTTGGAGTTGGGATTGGTTTTACTTTCTGCCTTTTTCCTTTCCTGATTTCAGCTGAGTCAATTTCAAAATGCACCACTCTTAGTGATTTTGTCTTATTATTGCCATTCTACCTTGTAGATTGCAGCCAGAGGTCACACCCTAATCACTCAGATGCTATTTTATCATTCATGCAAGATGCATCTGTGAATCGTGTTTTTCCTCTCAATGGAACTCGAGATTAATCAAGCTGTGACATTTTCTTTTGAGCAACTTCCTATATTCTATGTCTGATTTAGTAGTTACGTGCACACATTGGTTTCAATCATTACTGACTGATCTTAGCTGGTACTGACCAGGACAGTGGTCCTCATCTTTCCTCTAAATTGATTCATGGTTGTATAATATTCTGGCTTCTTGTTCTATACCTGGGTTAATGACTTGTGAAGGATTTCTCTATGCTTAAGTTCAGATTTAGGAAGATAGGCTTAACATTTATATAATGCTGTACATCTTGATGACCTCAGGGTGTGAAGCCCTTGACTGTTAGTTTATTTGTCTGTCTAGCTTAGTGGCATTCAAAGTTTCTACAGCAAATGCTTGCTGTAGGAAGTCAGAATTATATAGTGAATGTTTTGCAAATTTTTTGAGAAAAATATTCTCTTGACTGAAAATCAGGTGTACTACAGTATCTTAAGACATTCTAGGTCCATTGTATTTTTCTGGAAAATATGTTTGAAATGAATCTACGTATTTAGGACTAGGAGACATGCCGTATAATTCATTTTAATTTGAATAAGATATCATATCTAGAGGTTTTGTGGCATTTAATATGGAAACCAGGTGGGGTTTAGGTGGTGACAGGTACCTGTGACTGCTGAGGGGATCACACTCTCTCCCATGAGTATGCAGGTCTAGGATTCCCATATGCTGATCAGTTCCAGGCCTTTCTGTCTCGCATAATTAGTCTGGTTTCACTGATGAGAAGAACATTAGGATCCAAGTTTCATGCTTTTCTTCAGCTTAGTGTGAAATCAGTGTTGCTCCACTTTAAAGGGAAGTGACAGGTGCATTTGGTATTTTGTAATATTCCTGCTTTTCCTCCATTTAAAAATGCTCACAGCTATGTGAATAGACTCCAGCACAGGGGAGCGATAAGATGGCTGAGAGAGGAGTTTGAAACGGAATGTGATTAGAGGCTGTTTTTTTCCTGAAAACATCCATCAGTTGCCTGTTTGAGACACTACTTCTGTGTAACTGAAGGGCTGTTTTCTTAGCATTAGACAGTGCTTGGAACAGAACAACATGCACTTGAACCATCCATAAATATTTAAAGTCTCTGATGATGTAGCAGTTACTAAGGATGGAGCCCGTGTGTGCTCAGGAAGTCACGCGTATACAGGATGCTGCTTTCACACCACAAGCATCGATATGTGCACCTGTAGAATGCTGAGAAAAAATGATGACCTGTCATGAACTGGGTTACTTTCCTTTAAGTTAGACGTCCGCTATGATAGGAGTTACGATGTTGTTAATTACCGACCGCCCGACCTCGTCTTCTGCAGTCCTCCTCTGTAACAGCGCCTCGCAGCCTTCCCGGGGCCAGCAATGAGCGGTCATCACAGGGCGCTGATGGTGTCACAGAACCACAGTCAACATTTAGGTGTTGAAATTGAGTTTTTCTTTCAAAAGGAATTCTTATCCTGTAAAGATATAATTTGAGTTATTTACACATGAAATAATATGTCTGGGACTGAATTTAAAATAATCGAGTAGGAAAGGTGATGAACTGGGAGGGGACATGAGTATAGATGAAATAAAATTGGCCATGGGTTAGCAACCTTTGAAGTTGAGTATGTGTGACTTTTATTGTTCGATTTTCCCTAAATTGGGTACATTTTAGAAAATGTCCATAATAAAATTTTTAATGCCAGATAATCATTTTCTCCTCTTTAAAATTTTAGTAGCGAAAATTTCCTGTCTTATATAATATAGTTTTACTTGCAATAAGGCTGACAATTATGAACACCATTAGGACCAAGGTGAATAACATACCGAGATTAATGTGAGTTTGGTTGCATCCATCAGGGACGAAAGGAGGAGGTCCGGACCTGCGTGAGGCTGATTCTGATAAAGGGGCATTCAGGTGGGGTGAGGGAGGGGATGAAAGCTTGCTGCTACCCAGAAATAGAGAAAAGGGAGGACAGATCTTACAGAGAAGAGGAAGGGAAATGAGGGGAGGGGGCATGCCTTTTCCTTCTCTACCACCACACCTCAGTCTAAGTGATGCCTGAGCCCATGGGCCACGTAGCTTTGACTGTGACTGACTTGCTTTTCACTTTCCCACGCTTGGAGAGAGTGAGGCAGAGAGGAGCTGGTGAGCCGATTGACCTCTCCTGTGGCTCTTTATAATGGGGTGGATTCCTCCACTCCTCTCCCAGGGATACTCGTGGGAGCTGATCAGAAGTGGTCGTGTTAGCCAAGCTTTATAATAACCTCGAAATGATCTGGTCTGCATTCCCATGTGATTTAAAATTAATTTCAAAAGCACACATGTATGCCTGACACATTTCCTACAGGGTGTTCTCTTATTATTATTTGGCACTTATATTTATAGTTCTGTTGTTTTCGTCCCCCTAATATAAATAATATAAAGTAAATTTGGAAATGGGAACCACAGGGAAACATATATTTCAAACATAAGCTACATGTAAAGTGTATTAATTTTTTTAAATCAGTGATTTCATTTGTAGTCACTATTCAATGAGATATAATATTGTTGGGTTTGCAGGCTGGCATTCAATCCACTGAGCCACACCAGCCAGGGCGAGCTACAATATTTTTAAAGAAAAAGAGTCTGAGGCACAAATATAGTGAATATATACATGTGAACATGACAAGTTGTACTTGTCAAGTGTGAAACAGCTAATATGTTAGCATAATTATAAATCTTTTCATTTTTTTATTGAATTTATTGGGGTGACATTAGTTAATAAAGTTATATATGTTTCAGGTGTGCAGTTCTATAGCACACCATCTATGTACTGTATTGTGTTCACCGCCCCAAGTCAAGTCTCCTTCCATCATCATTTATTCCCCCTCTACCCTCTTCTACTCCTCCACCCCCTTTCCCTCTAGTAATCATCTTGCTGTTGTCTGTGTCTATTGGTTTTGTTTTTCCTTAATCCCTTTACCTTTTTTATTTATTTATTTATTTTTTTAAAATTACTTTATTGTTGTTCAATTACAGTTATTTGCATCCTCTCCCTCCCCTCCCCCCTCCCCCCACCTCTCCCCCAGCCTCCCTCCTCCCCCTTAGCTCCCTCCATGTGTCCTCTACAGTGATTCCTGAAAACGCTTCTCCCCATTGTCCCCTCCCCACTTCCCCCCGGCCATTGATAGACTGTTCTTAATTTCAGTGTCTCTGTTTCCCTTTACCTTTTTTACTGGCTCCCCAAGCCCCTCCCCTCTGACAGCAGTCAGTCTATTCTCTATGAGTCTGTTTCTATTTTGTTTGTTAGTTTCTTCTGTTCCTTAGATTCCACATTTAAGTGAAGTCATATGGTACTTGGCTTCCTCTGACTGGCAATTTCACTTGGCATAATACTCTCCAGGTCCACCATGCTGATGCAGATGGCAGGATTTCCTTCTTTTTTATGGCTGAGTAGTACACCATTGTGTAAATGTACCATAGCTTTTTTCCCCCACCCAACTAAATCTTTAAAGATCATTTTTTATGATGTATACATTTTGTTGATTTGTCTTGATGCTTTCTCTGGACTTTTTCAGTTTACTTAAAGCAGTGAAGATTCTACAATAAATCCAGTTGATTCTTTTTATTCATGATAGTTATGTTTTATAAAGTCTCCATGAATACTGACTTTGCAAGTACTGAACCACTGCATGCCTGTGGTCACTTTTTCATCAACCAATCAATATATAATCTGTTTTATGTGTGCTTCTGTTTAAAGACACCTTATTTAATATATTGTTGCTTCACTAACATTAAACTCATGGCCAATGGCAGTATAACTCATGCCTGAATGAAGCTTATCTAACATATTTTCACAAGACTCTTTACAGCTTTCTCGCACTTACTAAGACTAGGTAGCCTTCAGCACTAATGTGTAGGGGCCCTTTTTAAAATAGCAAGATCACCAACAAAAGTGCAAATATGTGAAAATGTGACACTGATACACCGTGGTGAGGACACTTGCTCACAGTGTAACTGAAACCAGAAAGCAGAACGCTGCCTGTTTCAGCTCACTTGGAAATATGCACCAAAGGCAACTCCAGTTTTCCAGCACTCTGTTCCTGTCCAAGTAACCACAAATGACCACAGCTGCTGATTTGGGGGTTAAAAATAAATTTTAGTGAGCCGACGAATTTACAAATACAGAATCTGTGAATAAGCAGGATTGACTAGTTTTCTATTTGCCTAAAAATATGACATGGGCCCCTAACTCTGGTATATTCTTTCTACAACTTTTATAACCTGTTTACAGAACTAGCCTCAGGCCAAATCATGAAATGAGTACCTTTATTTTTCTATTGGAACTGCCTTTTACCTTTTCAGTGGTGCACATTTAAAAAAAAATTCAATCTGTGTTTGTTCTCAGGAGTTAATAAGAGTAAAATCTAAAATGTAAGCTCTCAAAGATAAAGATCATGCTTGCATTGTTTCTATTAGTTTTCCAGAGCCTAACTTGGTGCTGGAAACATAATAGGTGCTCAGAAAATATTTAAACAAAATAAATGAGCATGTGTCATTAGTAATATGTACATATTACTAGCAGAATAGTCTTTCAAAGATATTCATGTCTTA
This sequence comes from Micronycteris hirsuta, assembly GCA_004026765.1. Lineage (NCBI taxonomy): Eukaryota > Metazoa > Chordata > Mammalia > Chiroptera > Phyllostomidae > Micronycteris > Micronycteris hirsuta. Next base: position 6,776 of record PVJI01018152.1, on the reverse strand, counting down.
AATCTCAGAACTTGTGACTGTTACCTTATGTGAGAAAGGAGATACAAGATTACAGGTGGAATTAAGGTTGCTAATCAGCTGATTTTAGGATGGAAAGATTACCTAGGATTATACAGATTAGCCCAATGAAGTCATAAGGGTCCTTAAAAGAAAGAGAAGGAGGCAGAAGAGGGAATTCAGAGGGAGAGGTGGCTGGGGAAGGAGGTCAGATTTCCACACTGTGAAAACAACTCACCTGGTGGCTTTGCAGGTGGAGGCGGTGCCATGATCCCAGGATGAGGGCAGCTTGTAGAAGCTGGAAAAGGCAGGCAAAGGGTTTGGCCCCTAGAGACTTCAAAAACTAACGCATGCTGCTGACGTCTTGCTTGTAGGCCAGTGAGACCTGTGTCAGATTTTTGCCCTACAAAACTGTAAGATAATACATTTGTGTTTTTAAGCCACTAAATTTTTGGTAATTTGGTATAGAACCATGCCATGAAAATTAACATACTCATCAAATATAGTCCAATGTGATATCACAAATTTGAAAAGCCATTGAGACACACAACAGTGAATATTTAGGTCTCACTGCCAAGCATCCTGGTGAGGACTGGAACTGATATTTTGAGAGAAGCTCATTCCCAGTCTTCAAACCTCACTATATACCATGGCTGCTATTCACAAAATTGATTGATTGATTTTGTAACTCCTTTGGAACAAATAGTCTATCTTCCTTTATAGCTAAAATAATTGATTTTTATCTCACTGTTTTGTCATTTTTGAGTGTTTATAAATCCTGTACTAAGTAATACTGCTTTATTTCTAAAATTTTTATAATTAGGATTTGTGATAAAATATGGTAAGATCAACTTCATGGTACCAAAAGAAAAAAGAAAAAAAGAAATTGCCCTCTGAAATTGCAGAATCAATGTTCATGAAATAACCTAGCAAAGAAGTAATGAAAATTAATGTTGTTTTAAAAACTATTGAACATGGACAAAATCTTGATTGAATATTGTCAGCCAATAAATTTAATGGAGGTTTAGATAAAGAAGATTATGTTGTCATGAGAATGAAATAGGATGATAAAGAGTACTTATTTCTGCTGCCTAATGCGCTGCCCGAAGAGTGTGCGCAGTAGGTGTGATGCCGCTGTTATTGTTGAGGACGCCATTTTTACTACAGCGTAAACATAGTAGGGCTGTAGCCTCCTCCTCCCTTGGTTTCTAGGCTAGTGAAAATGTTTCATCTAAAAAACCATTCATTTTTGTGAAACTCAAAACCATGTGAACATTAGCCATTAAAAGGTGCTTGCCAGTCTATCATGCCCCGCGGTGGACAGTTTAGAGTTTTACCATCAGTCAGGGTAGTGAGGGGATGTATAAAAGTCACCCTCAAGCCCTGGCTGGTGTGGCTCAGTGGACTGAGTGCAGGCCTGCAAACCAAAGGGTCACTGGTTGGATTCCTAGGCAGGGCACATGCCTGGGATGCGGGCCAGGTCCCCAGTAGGGGGTGCGTGAGAGGCAACCAAACATTGATGTTCCTCTCCTCTTTCTTCCTCCCTTTCCCTCTCTCTAAAAATAAATAAATAAAACTCTTAAAAAAAATCACCCTCAAGTGTGGGTGGGTAGCAATTACTTTAGAAGTTCCCATCCTGTGGGTTTAGCTCAGTCAGCATCTTGTGGTGTCAGGAACGTTGCTGAGACATTTACCCAGAGAGATCATTAGAGCATTGCTGTTTATTTCATCCATCCTTAGAGAGGCGGCAGCGCTGGGTGCTGCCAAGAACTCACTCTCCTAGAAAGTCAGCATTTTTCAAGCATTGGTATAAAAATTAAAACAGAAATAAATACTTCCCTGTACCCAGCAAAATACCATTCTTTCTAATTTGGGGCAGTGATGAAGTGGTTCTGAAACCTTTAGAAATGTACATTTAGCAGACTGTTGATTAAGTGGGCTATATATTAAAACAAATGAAGGAGACATTAATCTGGTTCTAGTGTTTTCATAAATTTATCGGTCAATTTCCACAAGGTAAAATGAACACAAAATAAAAGGGAAAACTTAAGATACTGAAAGTCACCTCATGTGAATAATTAACTGCCACAAGTCCACCTCTTGTCAACTTTTATTTCATCCTTGCTGCTTCTGGGCTTGCATAGCTAAAGTGAACTCTTTTTGGCCACTTCTGGATTGAACCTTCCTGAAGTTTGGAAAGCATAGAGACTGGTATTTCTTTTAGTTCCCATTAACCGTTCTTTGTCTACTGATGTGGAGAGTCAGTCACAATGAATTTTAGCCAAAGCCTGAAGATATTATTGTCCTCCTGTTTCATATGAGAAAGAATCGAATGTGGTAAGCATTTCCAACATAAAGACCTCAAATGTTACTTTATTTAACATCTCTTATTATAATTTTCTGCTGAAAAAGTCAACCCACCTCCAAATTTCTTTCCCACAAGTGACAGGCTTCCCAATTTGTATCTGACTTGTAGAAATTGCCTTTTTGTTTTTTTAATGGGGGAATATTCTAAAGCACTCTAATTGCTATTTATCTAAAAGTCCTGTTATTCTAGGACTGTGTGCTTGGCCTAGTAAAGGTCAGGCTGGCATTTTGTGACTCAACTAGAGTACCTCGTATAATATTCAAAGTCTGATTTCCTAATTAGTAGTATCAGCAACACTTAGGAGCTTGTTAGAATTACAGAATGTGAGATCCCACCCTAGACCAACACAATCAGAGCCTCTGGGAATGCGGCCCTAGAATTGTGTTGTAACAAGCCTGCTATGTGGTGTCCTGCCCACCAAGCTTGAGAAGCACAGCTCTCCTCAAAGTGTGGTTCCAGGGCCTGCAGCATCAGGCCCCTCCAGAGGGGAGCTCATTAGAAATGCAGGCTCTCCGGGACAGCTCCAGGCCTACTGAGTCAGAGCCTGCATCTGACAGGAGCTCCAGGAAGTTCACGTGCACGTTAAAGTTTGAACAGCACTGTGCCACAGGACTTAGTTTGTGTTTTCCATGTCAGTAAATAACAAGATGTGTCAAGTGATTCAATACAATTGGCATTAGAAACAGATCCTAATATATTTTTAAATGGAAAGTTATTTTAATGAAATATTCCTAAACATAACTCATCCAAAGGAAAAACTGATATAACTCTGAATACGAAGTTCTTGAACCAGGATGTTAAGTATATAATGAATCCTATAAAAAGATAGTCATTGACATCTGGTCAGATGGCACCATAGGTAAACACAGCTCACCTCCTCACAAACCACAGCATAATTACAACCAAATTATAGAACATCCATCACTCAAAACTCTCAGAAATTGAGTTGAATGGAATTTGACAACTACAGAATTAAAGAAATGACATCCATCCAGACTGGTAGGAGGGGCGGAGACCTGGAGTGGGCTGGTCCTACAACCAGGTGTGGTGGATAAAAATTCAGGAGGGATATCTCAGGAGTGAGGAGTCCCAACCCCACACCAGGTCCCCCAGCCCAGGGTTCTAGTGCCAGGAAGATGAGTCCCCATAACTTCTGGCTGCAAAAAGCAGTGAGGATTGAGTTGATGGAAGAAACTTCTGGAGTCCCAAGCAGTTCCTCTTAAAGAACCCACATGCAAACTTACTCAGACTCATTCCCTCTGAGCTCCAGCATCAGGGTAGCAACTTGAAAGGCACCAGTGGCCTACAGGAGGGAACAAAAGTGTCTGGCATCAAGGCAAGAGCTGAGAAACAGCTTTCTTCCAGATAGAAAGGGGAGCAGAGCCACAGATCTGGAAGGCAGGTATCATATCTGAGATGCCATCAACCTGACTAGCACTGTTTGCCCTACCCTGGAGACCCTCTGAGGTTCTGTCCCACCCAACTTACAGCTGTTAACAGTGGCTTTTCCATATGAATGGTTGGTCTTGCATAACGCTTTATAAATTCCTAAATACTTTCAAATATGCAATAGCTGGCCTCTGTGAGCCCTTAGTCTATGCACCTCTTCCTGAGTGGCCCCAGGCATGGCAATAGCAGAAGCCAGCCTAGATTTACAGCTTGGATTCTCCTGGAAATCTCCAAGCCCAGCACAGGTAGCAGTTGTTGCAGATTGCTCTATAACTCAGGCAGGGTAGCCCCAGGTAGAGCACAGTTGGGGGCTGACCTTGGTCAGTACCACCTGGGAAAACCCAGAGCCTGCACAGCCAGTAAACAGCTACAGAACACATAAGAGCATCACTACTGTGGTGTCCCTGCACAGCTGATCCTCCACAGAGGGCAGAGGTTGGTGGTCAGTGGTCACAGCCAATCCTTGCAACTGACTGGCCTGGTAAATCCCTCCATTGACCTGCCAACAATGACCAAGGCTTAACTACAAGAGGAGCGTGTACTCAGCCCACATGAAGGGCACATCTCAAGTACCCATCATGGGTGAAAGGGGAGTCTGTGCCGTTGGACCCTACAGGACACCTACTACATCGGGCTACACTACCAAGACAAGGAGTCATAGCAGCTCTACCTAATACATAGAAACAAACACAGGGAGGCTGCCAAAATGAAGAGAAAGAAACATGGCCCAAATGAAAGAACAGATCAAAACTCCAGAAAAAGAGCTAAACAAAACAGAAATAAGCAACTTATCAGATGCAGAGTTGAAAACACTGGTTTTAAGGATGCTCAAGGAACTTAGTGAGGACCTCAATGGCATAAAAAAGACCCAGTCAGAAATGAAGGATACACTAATTGAAATAAAAAACAATTTACAGGGAAACACCAGTAGAGTGAATGAAGCTGAGAAGCATACCAATGATTTGGAACATAAAGAAGCAAAAAACAGTCAATCAGAACAGCAAGAAGAAAAAAGAATCCAAAAAAAAAGAGGATAGTATCAGCAGCCTCTGAGATAACTTCAAGCATTCCAACATTTGTATCACAGAGGTGCTGGAAGGAAAAGAGCAAGAGCAATATATTGGAAATCTGTTTGAAAAAATAATGAAAGAAAACTTCCCTAATTCGGTGAAGGCAATAGACATGCAAGTCTAGGAAGCACGGAGTCCCAAACAAGATGAATACAAAGAGGCCCACTCCAAGGCATATCATAATTACAATGCCAAAGGTTAAAGATAAAGAGAGAATCCTATAAACAGCAAGAGAAAAAGTCAGTTACCTATGGGGGAATTCCCATTAGACTATCAGCTGATTTCTCAAAAGAAACCTTGCAGGCTAGAAGGGACTGGCAAGAAATATTCAAAGTCGTGAAAAGCAGGGACCTATAGCCAAGATTGCTCTACCCAGCAAAGCTATCATTTAGAATCAAAGGGCAGATAAAGAGCTTCCCAGACAAGGAAAAACTGAAGGAGTTCATCATCACCAAACCATTATTATAAGAAATGTTAAAGGGACTTACTTAAGAAAAAGAAGATCAAAACTATGAACAATAAAATGTCAATAAATACATATCTATCTACAGTTGAATCTAAAAAACTAAGTAAACAAGAACACAGACAGAATCATGGGTAAGGATAGTGTTTTGATGGTTGCCAGACAGGACTGGGGTGTGGGGGAATGGGTGAAGAGGTGAGGGGATTAAGAAGTACAAACAGGTAGTTACAGAATAGCCATGGGGATGTAAAGTGCAGTATAGGAAATGGAGTAGCCGAAGAACTTATAGTGTGACCCATGGACATGAAGGATGGTGTGGGGACTGCCTGAGGTAGTGGGGGGGGGGTGCTGGGTGGAGTGGTTCAAGGGGGGAAAATGGAGACAACTGTAGTAGCATAATCAATAAAACATAATTAAACCCCAAAAGATAGCTACTATGAGTCCCTATAAGAGATAGCTACTGGAGAAAGAAAGGTAGAGAAAGTCATATTGCAGACCTACTGTCTTCTTCATTCCTTTTTTTATTTTTAAAACAAGACTTTGTAAGTCTCAAAATAATAGGAATATATCCTCGAGGAATGGGGGAGAATGTGTTCTCTCAATGAGTACGTAGAGCAGAGATTTATTTCTAGCAAATACTGCCAGTTATGTCGCATATTGTCATTTGGGAAATCTGCCTCAGTCAAACCCAAAGAGAAACTAATTCTTTTTTTTTTTTTTTTTTTGGAATGTTGAATCCTTAGGGAAGTACTCTTGTTTGAAATAACAAATGGACATAGAATTTGAATTTTTAAAGCTTTCACAGGTACATGGATACAGGGTGCAGATGCATTCCTTTTGCACCTGAGCCTCAGAGGCTGGACAGGACAGTCTGCTCTAACAGTAGGGCAGGTGGCTGCTGCTGCAGTGCTGGAGGGAGGAAGAGAAAGCACTCAGACCGGCCTTGGCTTCCTACCCTGCCATGTCTGGCCACTTTCACTTCTTGCCAAGCCTGAGAAATGGGCTCTTAGCGTAGTAGCCTTTTCAGTTTTATCACAGAGATTTTAATCTCTCTAAGCCCATGAAGTGGCTTTAACAACCATGATTGTCTAAATCTCATTCTGAGACTGAGCTCTTCTTTATTCCTTTGTTCCTGACACTCAAATGGTCTCTACCAAATTCACTCTCTTCACCAACTACCTTACAGCATTTTCCATTAGGGCAAAAAGAGAACCTATAAATTGCTATGTACTATTCCTATGGTTATTCTCAACAATCAATCAATTTTAATATTCACTGTGAAGCTCCAGAATAAGCCCTAGGTAGGAAATGTGATGAATTGATCAATAAAGGTCAGAGGTATTAATCATATCACACAATGCAGGGGTGGGGGTATCACCAAGCCAACCCTACTTTATACTATATCCCTTATTTCACAGACCTATTTATC
>PVJI01018151.1:0-34001 GCA_004026765.1 Micronycteris hirsuta | reverse complement strand
AGGGATAAGAAGGAAACTGGGACTCAAATCAACAGAGTGGACCAGCAGAAAGAAAAAAACATCCAACCAGAAAAGAATGAAGAAACGAGAATTCAAAAAACGGAGGAGGGGCTCAGAAACCTCCAGGACATCTGTAAATGGCCCAACATACGGATCATAGGGCTGCCAGAAGGAGAAGAAGAAATCCAAGGAATTGAAAACTTATTTAAACACATAATGATGGAGAATTTCCCGAAGCTGTTGAAGGAAATAGATTTTCGGGAAGTCCAGGAAGCTCATAGTCTCCCAAAGAAGCGGGACCCAAAGAGGAACACACCAAGACACATCATAATGACATTACCCAAGATCAAAAATAAGGAAAGGATCCTAGAAGCAGCGAGAGAAAAAGGGGACAGTTACCTACAAAGGGGACAGTTACCTACAAAGGAATTCCCATAAGACTGTCAGCTGATTTCTCAAAAGAGACCTTACAGGAAAGAAGGGGCTGGAGAGAAGTATTCCAAGTCATAAAAGGCAAGGACCTACATCCAAGAATACTCTATCCAGCAAAGTTTTCATTTAGAATGGAAGGGCAGATAAAGTGCTTCTCAGATAAGGTCAAATTCAAGAAGTTCCTCACCACCCAGCCTTTATTGTATGAAATGTTAAAGGGAGTTATATAAGGTATGGAGGAATATCAACAGGGGAGTGGTAGGGGGAGAAGGTGGGAATGGGGCACAGAATAAGTAGCATAAATGGGAGGTAGACAACAGACAGGGGGAGGTTAAGAATAGTGTAGGAAGTGCAGAAGCAGAAGGACTTATGTGTATGACCTATGGACAAAACTAAAGGATGGGGAAAGGGAGGGTAAGGGGGTGGGGGGCAAGAAGGTGGGAAGAGTGGGACAACTGTAAGAGCATAATCAATAAAATATAGTTAAAAAAAGACTCTACAAAAAAAGAAAATTATAGTCCCATATCTTTGATGAACATAGATGCTAAAATCCTCAACAAAATATTAGCAAACTGAATACAGCAATAAATCAAAAAGATCATAAAGCACAACTGTGTGGATTTTTTTCTAGGAATAATAGGTTGGTACAATATTCACAAATCAATAATGTGATTCACTGATGTGGACCCCGGTCCGCAGGGTCCATGTGTTGTGGCTGCTGTGACGAACAAATTCAAATGGACTACAAAAGTCCTGTGGAGAAAAAGGGACATCATGGCCACTCTCTAAGTGAGAGAGAGGACCCTGACCCCTGCCTGGACAGGCTTTTATTGTTTTTCTGCATACATTACATCAAGGATGGTCCTCATTTACTAGCACAGTTTCCCAAGGATGGTCCTCATTTACTATGCACAGGTTCACTATAGGTGATTACCTTTTACAGATAACAAATGAAAGAATGTTGCTAATTCAAAGAGAAGGATGGTACAGATCACGAGGAAAAGTGGTTGAACTGTTACACTCCATACTTGGGAGGTTTAGCACAGATTTTAGGATGTTACTTTAGAGATATGCAGTAAACGTTTGTTGCTTCAATGCAGGGTAAGGGAGTTTTAGCAAAAGCAAGTCTCATAGCAGCCTAGGTACAATGCGGCCTGATTCCCCATGGGAAAACCTATCCATGGGTGTGGGTCCTGTATGCTGGACTTCGCTCCCCACTGGATTTTCCGAGTGGGGGCTGGGCTACATTTCCCATGCCACACAAAACTGTTCCCTATAATTCACCACATAAACTAAATGAAGGATAAAAATCATATGGTCACATCAATAGATGCAGAAAAAACATTTGATAAAATCCAGCACCCTCTACTAAGAAGGAAAAAAAAAAAAACAGAAAAGTGGGAATAGAGGGAACATACCTAGACATAATAAAGGCCTTATGTGACAAACACACTGACAGCATCAGGCTCAATGGGCAAAAACTAAGCATTCCCCTTATGATAGGGAACAAGACAGGGTTGTCCACTTTCTATTCACCTCTCTATTTCAACATAGTACTGAAAGTCCTAGCCATGGCAATCTGACAAGAGCAAGAAATGAGAAGCATCCAAATTGGAAATGAAGACATAAAGCTGTCTTTATTTGCAGATGAAATTATACTGTACATAGAGAACCTCAAAGATTCCACCAAGGAACTACTAGAAGTAATAAATGAATTCAGCGAAGTAGCAGGATGAAAAATTAATATCCAGAAATCAGTTGCATTTTTCCATGCCAATAGTGAACTAACAGGAATGGAAATTAAGAAAACAATCCCATTCATAATTGCTTTAAAAAGAATAAAATACCTAGGAATAAACCTAACCAAGGGTGTAAAATACCTGTTCTTGGAAAATAATGGCACTGAAGAAAATACAAATAAGTGGAAGCACATACCATATTCATGAATAGGAAGAATTAACATCATTGAAATGTCCATACTATCCTAAGCAATCTATACATTCATGCAAATCCTGTCAAGATTCCAATGATGTAATTCACAGAACCAGAACAAAAATTTCAAAAATTTATATGGAATTATAAAAGGCCCCACATAGCAACAGCAATCCTGAGAAAGAACAAAGTTAGAGGAATCACGGTACCTAATATGAAACTATACTGTAAGTTCATAGTAATTAACACATCATGGTATTGGCATAAAAACAGAGACATAGAAAAATGGAATAAGAGAGAGCACAAAAACACCTTATAGTCAATTAATATTAAACAGAGGAAGCAAGACATATAATGGGCTAAAGATAATATATTCAATAAATGGTGTTGGGAAAATTGGACAGATAAGTGCCAAAAAAATAAAACTGCACCACACAAGAATAAATTCAAAATGGATTAAAGACTTAAATGTCAGACCTGGAACCATTAAAATCCTTTAAGAAAACACAGGCAGCCAAATATCAGACATTGCTAGTAGCATTATTTTATCTGCTATATCTCCCCATTCAAGGGAAACAAAAGAAAAAATAAACAAATGGGACTACATCAAACTACAAAGTTTTTGTACAGCAAAGGATATCAACAAAATTAAAAGACAACCCATGGAATGAGAGAACATATTCACTGATACATCTGATAAGGGGTTAATATCCAAAATTTATAAAGAACTTACAAAACAGCCCTGGCTGGTGTAGCTTAGTGGATTGAGTGTGGGCCTCCCAACCCAAGGATCACTGGTTCGATTCCCAGTCAGGCCACGTGCCTGGGTTGTGGGCCAGGTCCCCAGTGTGGGGCGTGAGAGAAGCAACAACACCTTGATATTTCTCTCCCTCTCTTCTCCTTCCCTTCCCCTCTCTCTAAAAACAAATAAAATCTTTTTTAAAGAAAGAACTTATAAAACAGCACCAAAAAAACAAACAACCCCATTATAAAATGGACAAAGGACCTGAATAGACACTTTTCCAAAGAGGACATACAAGTAGCCAATGGACATATTAAAACATGCTCAATGTCACTAATCATAAGAGAAATGCAAATTAAAACCACGATGAGATATCTCACACCTGTCGGTATGGCTGTCATCAATAAATCAACAATCAGTTGTGGCGAGGATGTGGAGAAAGGGGAACCCTTTTGCACTGTTGGTGGGAATGCAGACTGGTGCAGCCACTGTAGAAAGCAGTATGGAGATATCTCAAAAAATTAAAAATGGATCTGCCTTTTGAACCAGAGATTCCACTTCTGGGTGTATATCTGAAGTAATCCGAAACACAATTTCAAAAGAGCATACGCACCCCTATGTTCATTGCAGCATTATTTCCAATGACCAAAATATGGAAGCAGCTCAAGTGTCCATCAGTAGATGAGTAGATAAAACAACTATGGGACGTTATACAGTGGAATAGTACTCAGCCATAAAAAAGAAAATTTTACCCTTTGCAACAGTATGGTTGGACCTGGAGCACATTATGCTGGTGAAACAAATACCATACCTATAAGTGGAACCTAATCAATAAAACAAGTGAACAAAATATAACCAAAGACATGGAAATAAAGAACAAACTAACAATAACCAGAGATGAGGGAGGAGGAGGATAATGGGGAAAAGAAGGAAAAGGGTTGTCAAGGAACATGTATAAAGGACCCATGGACAAAGCCAACAGGGATATAGGATTGAGTGTGAGACTTGAAGGTAGGTGAGGCAGGGGAGAGTGGTGAGGGAAAAGGGGGACAACTGTAGTTGAACAACAATAAAAAAAGAAAAAGGAAATAATCAAGTCAGAGAAAGATAAATATCATATGATTTCACTCCTTTGTGGAATCTAATGAACAAATTGAACTAACAAGCAAAAGACAGACAGACTCCTAGATAGCAGGATGAGAGCTAAGGGAGAAGGGTTGAGGTGGAGGGATTGAGCAAAAAAGAAAAAAAGAACTCATGGACATGGACAACAGTGTAGTAATTGCAAGGAAGTGGGGGTGTAAGGGGACTAAATGGTAATAGAAAAAATACAATAAAATTTTAAATTTTTTAAAAGAAAAATGCCAACTGATAAACATTGAAAGAAAAATAAAATTAGAAAAGTCACAATTTACAACAATCATTGTAATAATTGAGTCAACTATTATCAATGAATGCAAACTATTCGGTGAAATTTGAAGTACAGGATTATATAGTCAACCTTATTTCCTCATCAAATAAGATGTAAATGAAATGTGGAGAAAGTCAGACACTACCTCAATCAAGAAATCAAAATTTATATAAATGACAATGAAATTGACATCACGTGACTTGCAAAGTGATGCACCTAAAACTACACAACATCTGTTGTGTAATATTCTTGCTAAATAACCTGAATCTAATCATGATGAAACATTATAAAACCTATGTTAAAAATCTAAAAAACAACTGGCCTTTAAAAACTTTAAAACAAATGAACAATGTTAATAAAGACCAAAAAAGGCCATCATCCCATTCTGTATCAAAGGAAATAAAGAACGTATTAACTAAATGCAATGAATGAAATTGGGGGAAATTGTACAAGTAACATTATCAGGACTTTTGGAAACCTCCTCATAACTATGCAAAGAAATTATGTATATAATGGAATGGATCATAAACCCTATATTTCCTGAAATGTGGACACATCTGAAATCATACAGAAAAATGAAATGAAGGAAAGATAATTTATAGATCGAGAAAGTTAAAGCCTACAGGTCTACAGAGAGGAAGAATGAAGAAAAGTCAGGCAATTCAACTTGAACATTACATCCAGCTACTATAGCAGGAGGCTGAGAGGCTTAATTCAAAAATAACAACAGTTTTCAAGTCTTCTAAAGGTCTCTAGATATGCAGCACTGCCCCACAAGATACCTGAAATATAATTTCTAGAGAAATTAAGTAAGACTGTTCTTAGACTCAGAAACGCAAGGTGCTGAGCTAGGGGGTAATGGAGGTGGTCAGACTAAATTTGGGATAAGTAAGAGGAATTCCTCACACTGAATGTTGAGGCCCCTGGATCGCTTTTCTTTGCTTTACATCTAAAATTCTCCCTTCCAAGTTGGAGAATTAGAGGACACTACAGATATCTAGGAATCCCCAAAGAAAAGCTGACTTATTACCCTGGAGGGAAATCAATATGTCTTTTCTCTTCTGTTTCCTAATCATTTAGGCTACAGCTTTATAAAATTAATAAATTTCAAAAAAAGAAAGCAACTGAGTTAAAAACTGAACCCTAACCCAATACAACTGCTGTTTTTATAAGAGAAGGAAATTAGAACATACACATGCATACATAGAGAGAAGACAATGTAAAGACACAGAGAGAAGAAAACAATTTATCAGCCAACAAGAGGGGCTTCAGGAGGAACTAACTCTGCTGACCCCTGGATATGAGACTTAAAATCTCTAGAATTATGAGAAAATAAATTTCTGGCATTTCAGTCATTGAGTCTGTGGTAATTTGCTATGGCAGCCCTAGCAAACTAAGAAACATTTTGAAACTAGGGAGTGGGTGCTGCTGTAAATAATAACTAAAAGTGTGGAAATGACTTTGGAACTGAGTAATAGGTGGAGATTGGAAGAGTTTTGAGGTGCATATTACAAAAAGCCTTGATTTTCCTGGAGACACTATTGATAGAAATATAGATGGTAAAGGTGTTCTGGTGAGAGCACAAAAAGAAGACAGCTATAGAGAAGCTTCTGTTGTCTTAGAGATGTACGTATATCATCATGAATACAATGGTGATAGGAATATAAATAGTAAAGGTGCTTTTGGTAAAGTCTCAGATGGAAATGAGAAACATGTTTTTGGAAACTGAGGGAGAATTGACTCACATATGAAGTGACTAGAAAGTGTCAGAGAATTTGAGCAAATTGTGTGCTAGTGTTTTCTGAAAATCAGAACTTGTAAATGATAAACTTATAAGTTTAGCTGAGGAGACTTTAAGCAAAGTGTTAAAGACATGGCCTGGTTTCTCTTTGATACTTACAATAAAATCAGAGAGGAGAAAGACAAATTGAAAAAGGAATTGTTAAGCAAAATGGATAGGAACTTCCAATAGAGGACTCATGGACACAGACCATAGGGGCGGGATTGACTGTGAAAGTGGGAGGAGATGGGTAAAGGTGAGCAAAGGGGAAAGAGGTGGGACAACTGTATCTCAACAACAATAAATTTTTAAAAAGGAATAGGAACTTAAAGATCCAGGAATTACTAAACCTATCCATGTTGCAAAAAATGAGAAAGAGTGTTCTGAGTAGAATATCCCATCAAGAGGTGGCTGGAAAACTATTTGCCAAAAAGATTATGGGTATATGACCTATTGAGGGCCTGTTTGTCTGACAGTTGAAATAAAGGAAAACTGACTTCTAGGATTCCACAGGGCAGAGCAATAGAGCAATCTGGCTCATTTCAAACAAAATCACGCACTCTTCAACACTTACTTCCACATCCAGGTCCTGTCATCCAACCAAATTCTCCTCATAAATAAATAATGCAGCAACACCATATTTCTAGCATAAATTTCAACATTTCTACTTTTTTATGCAAAAATCTCCACCATCCTTCAAGGAAAGGAAAGAATGACCTTAAGGGCAGTTCAGAAGTCAGCAGGCTGCCTCTGTTAATAAATCCTAGAGGATACAGGCCTAGGGGGTGGGGTTATCTCATCCTCTGGTCCAGAAGGGTCAGGCCTTCCACGCAACACCATGGGGACAGAACAACTGCCCTGGGACAAAAATGAAGGGCCTCTGCCTAGGGACAAGGGGATGATGTCATCACCCTCGTGGACCCAGAAGGCAATGACACCAAAATGAATTATAAAAGAAGAGCATTAAGAAAAAGAGGATATTCTTTTTTGTGATTTTTTACTTTTTATTCTTTTTTTAATTCCTTTCAATTTTATTTCATATTGATTTCAGGTGTACAGCTTAGTGGTTAGAAAATCATGTATTTTACATAAGGTTCCCCTTGATATTTCGAGTACCCAACTGACACCATACACAGTTATTGAAATATATTGACTCTATTCCCTAGGCTGTAATTTGCACCCCATGACTATTTTGTAACTATCAATTTGTACTTCTTTTTTTAATTATTGTTGTTCAATTACAGTTGTCTGCATTTTCTCCCCTCCCCTCCCCCTCACCCCATCCAAATCCACCTCCCTCCCTTGCTTCCACCCTCCCCCTTGTTTTGTCCATGTGTCCTTTATAGTAGTTCATGAAAACCCTTCTTCCCACTGTCCCCTCCCCCCTCCCCTCTGGCTATTGTTAGATTGTTCTTAATTTCAATGTCTCTGGTTATATTTTGCTTGTTTTTTTTCTTTTGTTGCTTATGTTCCAGTTAAAGGTGAGATCGTATGGTATTTGTCCCTCACTGCCTGGCTTATTTCACTTAGCATAATTTGTGCTAATTTATTCTGTGTGAGTCACTGTTAATTTTATCTAACAGAAAATACATTTAACAATGATGATGTAAAATGTCTATTTTTCTTTTTTTGTATTCCGTGAATTCTCTTCTTTTTCTATTTTATTGTTCAAGCACTGTTCTCTTGACTATCCTCCCCATACTCCCCCGCCCCACCCACCCCTACCTCCCACCCTTGATCCTATCCAAATTTGGCTTTGTCCATGGGTCCTTTATACTTGTTACTTGATGACCATTTCCCGTCTTTCCCCCATTATCCTCTCCCTCTCCCCTCTGTTTTACTGTCAGTTTGTTCCTTATTTCAATGTCTCTGGTTCTATTTTGCTTGCTTGTTTGTTTTGTTGCTTAAGTTTCACTGATAGGTGAGATCATACTGTATTTGTTTTTCACTGCCTAGCTTATTTTACTTAGCATAATGCTCTCCTGCTCCATCCCTGCTGTCATGAAGGGTAGGAGCTCCTTCTTTCTCTCTGCTGTGTAGTATTTCGTTGTGTAAAGGTCCCATAATTTTTTGACCCACTCATTTACTGATGGGCACTTAGGTTACTTCCAGCACTTGGCTACTGTATATTGTGCTGCTATGAACATTGGGATGCATAGGTTCTTTTGAATTGGTGATTCAGGATTCTTAGTGTATAATCCCAGCAATGGAATTGCTGGGTCAAAAGAGAGTTCCATTTTTAGTTTTCTGAGAAAATTCCATACTGTTTTTCACAGTGGCTGCACCAGTCTCCATTCCCACTAACAGTGTAGTAGGGTTCCCTTTTCTCCACAACCTCTCCAGCATGTCTTTGTTGATTTGATTATAATGGTCATTCTTACTGGTGTGAAGTGATATCTAATTTGCATCTCTCTGAGATCTAGTGATGCTAAGCATCTTTTCATATGTCTCTGAGCCCTCTGTATGTCCTCCTTGGAGAAGTGTCTGTTCACAACCTTTGCCCATTTTTTAATTGAATGCTCTTCCTAGAGTGGAGTCATGTGAGTTCTTTATATATTTTGGAGATCAAGCCCTGTCCAAGGTATCATTGACAAATATGTTTTCTCATGCAGTTGGTTCCCTGTTCATATTGCTGATGTTTTCTTTAGCCATAGAAAAGCTTTTTATTTTGATGAAGTCCCATTTGTTCATTCTCTCCTTTATGTCCCTTGCTCTAGGGGACATATCGGTAAAAATATTGCTGTGTGGAATATTTGAGATTTTCCTGCCTGTGTTCTCCTTTCAGACTTTTATGGTGTCGTGACTTATATTTTAGTCTTTTATCCATTTTGAGTTTAGTTCTGTGCCTGGTGTAAGTTGGTGATCAAATTTCATTTTTTTGCATGCAGTTGTCCATATCTCCCAACACCATTTCTCGAAGAGGCTATTTTTACTCCATTTTATGTTTCTGCCCCCTTTGCTGAATATTAATTGACCATAGAGACATGGATTTATTTCTGGGATTTCTATTCTGTTCCACTGATCTATGTATCTATTCTTATGCCAATACCAGATTGTTTTGATTACAGTGGCCTTGTAATATAGTTTGATATCAGGTATTTTGATCCCTCATACCTTGTTATTTCTGGAAATTGTTGAGGTTATTAAGGGTCATTTATGGTTTCATAAAAATTTTTGAAATGTTTATTTTATATCTGTGAAATATTTCATTGGTATTTTAATAAGGATTGCATTGGAATAAAGACTTCCAGCCAAGAGGAAGCTTAGGTGGATACACTTTGCCTCCTTGCAAAATCAAAAGAAAGGACAACCAAGTTAAAAACAAAAAACAACCAGTACTGCCAGAAAATTGAACCCCATGGAAGTACGACCACCAGGATCTTAAAGAAGAAACATTCGTCCAGACTGTGCCACAATGCAGTGAAGTGAGTAGCCCCACACTGGTGAATACATAAGGCTCTACCCCTTAGAATGTAACAGGTGCACCAAGACAAAGAAATATGGCCCAAGTGAAAGAACAGATCAAAACTCCAGGAAAAAAAAAAAACCCTAAGCAATGAGGAGATAGCCACCCTCTCAAATGAAAACTTCAAAAGACTGGTAACCAGAATGCTCACATTGGTTGAGGATGGTCGCAAAATACAGGAAAAAAGTGAACACTATGCAAAGTGAAACAAAGAAAAATACACAGGGAACCAACAGTGAAGGGAAGGAAACCAGAAAACAAATCAACAATATGGAGCAGTAGGAAGAAACACACATTCAACCAGAAAAGAATGAATAAACAAGAATTCAAAAAACTGAAGAGAGGCTCAGGACCTCTGGGACAACTTTAAACATTCCAACACCTGAATCATAGGAGTGCCGGAATGAGAAGAGGAAGAGCGAGAAATTGAAAACTTATGTGAAAACACAGTGAAGGAGAACTTCCCTAATCTGGCAAAGGAAATAGACTTCCAGGAAGCTCAGAGTCCCAAAGAAGTTGGACTCAAGGAAGCACACAGCAAGGCACATCATAATTACATTACCCAATATTAAAGATAAGGAGATCATCTTAAAAGCAGCAAGAGAGGAAACAGCTATCTACAAAGGAATTCCTATAAGACTATCAGGTGATTTCTCAAAAGAAACTTTACAGGCAAGAAGGGGCTGGAAAGAAGTATTTAAAGTCATGAAAGGCAAGGACCTACATCCAAGATTACTCTATCTAGCAAAGCTATCATTTAGAATGGAAGGGTAGATAAAGTGCTTCCCAGTTAAGGTCAAGTTAAAGGAGTTTATCATCACCAAGCCCTTATTATATGAAATGTTTAAGGATATTATCTAAGAAGTAGAAGAAGATCAAAAACTATGAACGGTACAATGACAAAAAACTCATAACTATCAACAACTAAACCTAAAAAACAAAAGCAAATAAGCAAACAACTAGAACAGGAACAGAACCAGAGGAATGGAGATCACATGGAGGGTCATCAGTAGAGAGGGGGAGAGGAGAGAATTGGGGAAAAGATACAGGGAATAAGAAGCATAAATGGTAGGTATGGAATAGACAAGGGGAGGTTAAAAATAGTATAGGAAATGGAGAAGACAATGAACTTATATCTATGACCCATGGGCATAAAGTAAGTGGGTTGAAGAAATGCTGGTGGCAGTGTGCAGGGTGGAAGGGAATCAAGGGGAGGAAAAAAGGATTGTGTAAAATGTATAAATTGCTTTGGGTAGTATGGATATTTTAATGATGTTAATTTTCCAATCATGAACATGACATATTCTTCCATTTATTTGTGTCTTCCTTAATTTCTTTTTGGTGTTGTGTAGTTGAGTACAGGTCATTTACCTCCTTTGTTAGCTTTATTACTAGGTACTTTATTTTTCTTGTTGCTATATCAAATGGGATTTTTTTCCTGATTTCTGATTCTGATAGTTTGTTGTCGGTGTATAAAAATTCCTTTTACTTCTGATTATTGATTTGAATCCTGCTGTTTTTCCAAATTCACTTATTATATCGAGCAGTTTTTGGGTGGACTCTATAGGATTTTCTATGTACCATAACATGTCATCTGCAAACAGTGACAGCTTTACTTCCACCTTTCCGATTTGGATGCCTTTTATTTCAATTTCTTGTTTAGTCACCTGGCTAGGATATAATACTATATTGAATAGAAGTGGTGAAAGTGGACATCCTTATTTCTTTCCTGACCTTAGTGGGAAAACTTTTAGATTTTGTCCATTGAGTATGATGTTGGCTGTAGGGTTCTTGTATATGGCCTTTATTATGTTGAGGAATGCTCCCTCTACTCCACCTTTGTTGAGTGTTTTATAATAAATGGGTGCAGTACCTTATCAAATACTTTTTCTACATCTATTGAAGTGATCATGTGATTTTTGTCTTTACTTTTCTTTATGTGATGTATTATGTTTATTGATTTGTGAATATTGTACCATCCTTGCATTCCTGGGATAAATACCACTTAAACATGGTATATGAATTTTTAAATGTATTCCTGGATGCAGTTTGCCAATATTTTGTTGAGGATTTTAGCATCTCTGTTCATCAGTGATATGGGCCTGTAGTTTTCTTTCTTTGCTGTGTCTTTATCTGGTTTTCAGATTAGGATGATGCTGGCTTCATAAAAAGAGTTTGGGAGTCTTCCATCATTTTGGATTTTTTTGAATAGTCTGTGAAGGATAGGGGTTAGCTCTTCCTTAAATGCTTTGTAGAATTCTTCTGTGAAACCATCTGGTCCAGGGCTTTTGTGTGCCAGAAGTTTTTGATTACTGCTTCGATTTCATCAGCTCTTACCTGTCTGTTCAGGCTTTCTGCTTCTTCTACATTCTGTTTTGGAAGATTATATTTTTCTAGAAATTTGTCATTTTACCCTGGTTTTCAAATTTCTTGGCATGCAGTTGTTCTAATTTCTTACAATCCTTTGTATTTCTGTGGTATTAGTTGTAATCTCTCCTCTTTCATTTCTGATTTTGTTTATTTTGGTCCCCTCTTTTTTCTGGATGAGTCTGCTGAAAGGCTTGTCAATTTTGTTTATCTTTTCAAAGAACAAGCTCCCAGGTTTATTGATCCTTTGAATTGTTCTTTTAGTTTCTATGTCATTTAATTCTCCTCTGATCTTGGTTACTTCCTTCGTTCTACTCTCTCTGTGCTCTGTTTTTTGTTTTTCCTCCAGTTCTTGTAGATATATGGTTAGATGGTTTATTTGAAATATTTCTATCTTTTTTAGGTAGGCCTTTATCACTATGAACTTCCCTCTCAGGACAAGTTTTGCTGTGTCCCACATATTTTGGACTGCTGTAAGTTCATTTTCATTTGTTTCCAGAAACTTTTTTATTTCTTCCTTGATCACATTCTTAATCCGTTCTTTGTTTAATAGTAAGCTATTCAATCTCCATGAGTTGAGTGTTTTTGAGTTTTTTCCTTGAGGTTGGTTTCTTGTTTCAGTCCCTTGTGGTTGGATAAAATGCTTGATATGAATTCAGTTTTCTTGAATTTGTTGAGGCTTGTTTTGTGTCCTATCATGTGGTCTTTCTTTGAAAATGTTCCATGTGCTTCTGAAAAGAATGTGTACTTTGCTTCTTTGGGATGAAAGGTTCTATATATATCTTTTAGATCCGTTTTATCTAGGGAATTGTTCAATGCCACAATATCCTTATTGATATTTTGTTTGGAAGATCTGTCCATTTTTGACAGTGGGGTGTTAAAATCCCCTAGTATTAATGTGCTGCTGTCTATATCTTTCTTGAAGTTCTCCAAGATTTTACTGATGTATTTGGGTGCTCCTGTGTTGAGTGCATATATGTTTACAATGTTTATGTCTTCTTAATGAGTTCTTCCCTTGAGTATTATGAACTTGCATTGTCTCTTTTTATGGCTTTATTTTGAAATATGTTTTGTCTGATATAAGTAATGCTACCAGAGATTTTTTTTTCCTGTCCATTTCCTTGGAATATATTTCCCAACCCTTCACTTTCAGGTTGTGTAGTTCTTTTTTCTGAAATGGGTCTCTTGTAGGCAGCATATATGCAGGTCATGTTTTTTTTGTCCATTCAGCTGCCCTATGTCTTTTGATTGGAGCATTTAATCCATTAACATTTAAAGTTATTATTGATAAGTACTTATTCATTTTTTCCCCTTTTTCTGTGTTCCTCTCTCTCACTCTTTTCCTTCCTCTTTCTTTTTTTAAACATGACTTACTTAACATGACTTACTTGTGGAAACTTTTTTTTTTAAGATTTATTTATTTTTAGACAGAAGGGAATGGAGGGAGAAAGAGATGGGGAGAAACATCAATGTGTGGTTGCATCTCACGTGACCCGCCTGGGGACCTGGCCTGCAACCCAGGCATGTGCCCTGGCTGGGAATCAAACCGGCGACCCTTTGGTTCACAGCCCATGCTCAATCCACTGAGGTACCCCAGCCAAGGCTCCTTCCTCTTCTTATAGCAGTCCCTTTAGCATATCTTGCAGGGCTGATTTGGTGGAGGTGTAGTCTCTTAGCCTTCTTTTGTCTGAGAAACTACTTATTTCACCTTCCATTTTAGCTGAGAGTCTTGCTGGGTAGAGGAGTCTTGGTTGCAGGCCTTTGCTTTTCATTACTTGGAAGTTTTCTTGCCATTTCCTTCTGGCCTGAAGTTTTTCTGTTGAAAAATCAGCTCCTAGCCTTATCAGAGCTCTTTTATGTGTTACTTCTTGTTTCTCCCTTGCTGCTTTTAAGATTCTCTATTTGTCTTTTTTTTTAATTACTTTATTGTTGTTCAATTACAGTTATTTGCATCTTTATAACTAGGCATTTTAATTATGATGTGTCGTGGAGTAGACCTCTTTAGATTCACCTTGATTGAGACCCTCTGTGCTTCCTGAGCTTGCATGGTATTTCCCCTCTCCACATTAGGGAAGTTTTCTGTCATTATTTTTTCAAACAGGGTTTCTATCCCTTGTTCCTTTTCTTCTCCTTCTGGTATACCTATGATTTGAATGTTGTTGCATTTCATGTTGTCCTGCAGTTCCCATAAGCTATCTTCATATTTTTTGAGTCTTTTTTGTGCAGATGCTCTACCTGCATATTTCTTTCTACTTTGTCTTCCAGCTCACTAATTCAGTCTTCTGCTTCCTCAAGCCTGCTTGTAATTCCTTCTAGTGTGTTTTTTGTTTCAGAAATTGTATTCTTCATTTCTTTCTAGATCTTGTTTATACTTTCTATTTCCTTTTTCATACTGTTGTGTTTCCTACTTAGTTCCCTGTAGTTTTCTGTGAGTTTCTTGAGCATCCTTATAACCATTCTTTTTATTGTATATCTGATAGTTTGCTTGCCTCCACTTCATTTAGCTCCTTTAGTGAATAGTCTTCCCTTCCTATAGATTGGGTGTTCTTTCTTTGTCTCCCCACTTTAGGTGAGGCCTTTTGTTTGTTTTTGTGATCCCCTATGTTCTGCTTTGCCAGCTGTCTTTGTATGGTGAACTTTTAGAGTAGGAGTTCTGTGGGACACAGTGGCATGGTCTCTTTCATATCCTTGCCTGGATGCTCTAGGTTTGCCCTTTCTTCCATTTGAGTGGGCTCTCTTATTCTTGGGTTTTAACTGTTTATGGCTCCATTGATGGTGGGTTGTCTCCTCCAGTGGGTTTTCTCACATGCACAACTCCTGCTTTATCTTGTATGTGATCAGGGACTGGGTAAAAACAAAATGGATTAAGACAGCAGGAGAGTATTTTATGAGATTTAAAGTACCAACAAGTACAAAACAGATAGGAGATCCTCTGGAGAGGTAAAGCAATAACCATGATATTTCACCCAACTATCCACCTTTTATAAAACATGAAAAAGAAATAAGACTCTTATTAGAGGGGTGAAAGAATGTGAGCTGACTCCAGAAAGCAGAGCACTTATGCTAGGTTAGATGGTGAGATACAGTGAGAGTAAGGAATAGAAACTTTGTGTAGTGTGTGAGAGAATAAAGTTAACCACAACAGTAACAAAGTTCAGGAAGATAGTAAAATGGACCAAGACCAGGGAAGAGTGCTGTGTGGGAATTGGAACAACAATAAAATGATATGAAATATATGATCTGAATAAAAAGTAAAAGACCAAGAGTAGTGTGTTATTGGCATACGAGTGAAGTGAAGGAAAAGAAATCAAATCGCAATATGAAAGGGAGAACAAAATAACCCAAACAGTGAAATCAAACAAACAAAACAAAGAAAACTACACAGAAGAAAGAGAAATTTAAAAAATAAGATATTAATAAAAATATCAAAAAATAAAAAGTAAAAATAAAAAATAAAATTCAAGTTCTGTAGGATCAAGAAGTGAATTTTGTCTCAGTTGTTGACATTAGGCTTCTGATTTCTCTCTGAATCTGTCTTTGGTTCCTTCACAGTTCAAGATCTTTTGTCTTACACTTGGGAGGAAAAAAAAAAGCCTCCTGCTGACTTTAAACCTGCTAAGTGGATTTTGCTGGTGTTCCCTGATGCTGCAGGCAGAGGGGGACTGGGCTCTGTTTTTTGCGGGGTTTTTTTTCCTTTCCTGTGGTTTTGCTTTGGGGTCTAGGTCTGGGCTACAATATTCATAGGTGTCCAGCCTCCAGCCCAAACCCTCAGAGCATCGAGTGCTCCACCCTGTCCATATTCACCAGGCCAGCACCTTTAATCCACCTTCTTGTGCCATCCTTTGATTAGTCTGCAAGGATCTCTAAGTAGGAACAATTTGTATCCCTCCTCCCTCTTTGCTGGCCTGGGTGCTATGTGTGCAATGTCTCTTCAGGGCAGTTTAGTTCCCCTATTAAGTCTCTCTGGAAACTGCTACCCCTCTGAGCCCATGATGCCCCAGTTTGGTCAGTCCATGAGGTGCCCTAATTTGGAGCAAATCGCACCCCTCCTCCTCCCTCTTCACTGGCCCTGCAGTGGTACCCAAGAGTTCCTTGCAGGGCAACTGAGAGCATGTTTGTTTGTTTGTTTGTTTGTTTGTTTGTTTTAGTGAATTCTCCTTGGTTGCAGCCATCCACTTTTTTTTTCCCACTCATACCCAAAGTTTCAACACTCATGAGGTGAACTGCTGTTGATGAAAAATGTTACCATCATTGTAGCAGCCATCCATTCTTAAAAAGCACCTGGCTTTTCACACAGTTCAACTCTCTGACCAGTCCCTAGACTATCTGGGTCAGGGTCTGTTGTGGCCCAACTCTTCTCCCATCTCCAGGTGTCACCCAGCTCCCCAATTTCTCTGGTACCGTCCGAGCTGGCGACCACCATCCCAGCGGGCAAACACTGCCTCTGTGTGTCTCCCATTGCATCTTTACACTCCCAGCGTCTTCAAGAATCCAGGTCTCTCTTGGTGCAGGACTGGCTTCCCTGCTCTGGGAAAGGAGGGAGCTAAGAAGTTACCACTGCTGACCCAGCTCTCCTCCAAAGCTCCTACAGCAGCCAGTACCAGGGACCTTCCTGTTGGCTTACACAATCTCCTTACCATCTATTTTAAATCATCCTCTGCAGTCTTTGGTTTCCAAACTTCATACATCTGAGATTCTGTTGGCTGTTCACTGTGTTTTTCAGAAGATCGGCTAGGTGTCCCTGTGGGTGCACAAGCAATGTATTCAGCTCCCACCTACCTCACCACCATTTTATGTCCTCCAATTATGCTTCTTGTTCACTGTACATTTTCCCCCCATTCTCATCCTATTCATCCCCACTGATAACCATCCATGTAATCTCCATTTCTGTGATTCTGTTTCTATTGTAGTTTGCTTAGTTTTTGTTTGTTTTTTTAGGTTCATTTGTTGATAGTTGTGAGTTTGTTGTCATTTTACTGTTCATAGTTTTTGATCTTCTTTTTCTTAGATAAGTCCCTTTAATATTTCATATAATAAGGGGCTGGTGATGATGAACTCCTTTAACTTTGCCTTATCTGGGAAGCACTTTATCTGCCCTTCCATTCTAAATGATAGCTTTGCTAGATAGAGTAATCTTGGATGTAGGTCCTTGCCTTTCATGACTTTGAATACTTCTTTCCAGCCCCTTCTTGCCTGTAAAGTTTCTTTTGAGAAATCAGCTAATAGTCTTATGCTGAGGGGACTACTTTTCTCTTCTTTTCTCTTGCTGCTTTAAGATTATCTTCTTATCTTTAATCTTGGATAATTTAACTATGGTGTGCCTTGGTGTATTTCTTTTTAGATTCAACTTGTTTGGGACTCAGAGTGTCCTGGACTTGCATATCTAGTTCCTTCTACAGATAGGGGAAATTTTCCTTCATTATTTGTTCAAATAAATTTTAAATTTCTTGCTCTTCCTTTTCTTCTTACGGCATCCCTGATTTGGATGTTGAAATGTTTAAAGTTGTCCCAGAGGTTCCTAAGGCTCTCCTCATTTTTTTTAATTCTTGCTTCTTCATTATGTTCCAGTTGGATGTTTATTTCTTCTCTTCCTTGAGGAAGAAATTGATTTGAGGCCCGGTTTCCTTCCCTTCACTGTTGGTTCCCTGTATCTTTTCCTTTATTCCACTTTGTATAGCCTTTATTTCTTCCTTTATTTTACAACCATACTCAACCATTTCTCTGAGCATCCTGATTATCAGTGTTTTGAACTATGCACCTGATAGGTTGGCTATTTCCTCATCACTTAGTTCTTTTTCTATAGTTTTGATCTGTTCTTTCATTTGGGCCATATTTCTTTGTCTTAGCACACCTGTTACGTTTTAAGGGGTGGAGCCCTAGGTATTCCCCATGGCAGGGTAACCCACTTCACTGCATTGTGAGCTGTTTTGGGGTGAGGTGTCAGGGAGGGAACAATGCCACTTGCTAGCTTACTTAGCTCTCACCCCACTTTCAGTCACTTTCCTTGCTACCCACAAGCAAATTGAGCCCTTCTGGTGACAATTCCTGGGTTGATGAGCTTGTGTCCATTCTTGGATCCCGTGGGCATCTCCAACACACTCTCCTGTGAGACTGGGAGTTTCTCCTGCCAATGCAACCCCAACATGATTTTACAGCCAGAGGTTTTGACGCTTAAGTTTCCCCTCTGGAACTCTGAGTTGCATGGTCTGTCCCGCTCCCCAGTTTTTCCTTCTGGCTTATCCACGTGGGAAAGTGGGATATCCCAGTCCAATTACCTCTGCCTTGCCTTCCCTGTTCTGCCAGCCACCACCTTGTCACATGCCCTCTCCATCCCAGCTTCACGTCTCCACCCCTCCTACCAGTCTGGATGAATATATCTGCTTCAGGTCCTTGGTTGTTGGACTTCCATACAGTTTGATTTTCTGGCAGCTCTGGTTGTTCTTTTGTTTTTGAATTGGTTGTTATCATTCTTTTGGTTGTGTGAGAAAGCAAAGCATATCTACCTATATCTCCATCTCTGGCCTGAAATTTTTCTAACGAGTAATCAGATGACAGTCTGATTTGTGTTCCCTTGTAGGTAACTACCTGCTTGTCTCTTGTGGCTTTCAGGATTTTCTCCTTATCTTTAAGCCTTCTCATTTTAATTATGATGTGTCGTGGTGTAGGTGTCTTTGGGCCCAACTTGTTTGGGACTCTCTGAGCTTCCTGGGCTTGTGCAAGTTTTTCCTTCACCAGGATTAGGGAAGTTCTGGGTCTTTATTTCTTAAAATATTTTCTCAATTCCTTGCTCACTCTCTTTTCTTTCTGGTATTCCCATGATGTGGATGTTGTTATGCTTCATGTTGTCCAACATGTTTCTTAAGCTCTCCTCATTTTTTAATTCTTTTTTCTTTTTGTTTGTTTTTTAGCCCTTCCCCCCCCCAAACATTAATTCAATGCTCTGCTTCATCTGACCTACTTTTTATTCCTTCCAGAGTTTTATTTATCTCAGATATTATATTCTTTATTCCTGACTGATCCTTTCTTTTATGGTTTCTGTATCTCTTTTAATGCAATGCTCTAAATTCATAATCATTATAATCATTACTCTAAATTCTCTATCTGATAAATTGCTCTAAATTCTTTATAATCATTACTCTAAATTCTCTATCTGATAAATTGCTTACCTCAATTTCATTTAGTTATTCTGGAAAATTCTCTTCTTTTATTTGTGGTCTGTTTCTTTGTGTTCCCATTTTGGCTGCCTCTTTGTATTTTCTTCCTTTGCTGTTAAACTAATCAGCTGTTAAACTGTTCAGTTGTTAATATAATCAATCTGTAATCAACAGTCAGGCTTAAGTACAACAAGGCAGAGCAGAGTAGTTCTTGCAGGTGGAACTATTGCTTCCCCTCAGGCTCATGCCATTCAAAATGGATGTTCTGCCTGAGAGAGATGGCTCCTGCAGTTGGGGGATGACTCAGCACATGGATCCTGGTGGCTGCTCCCTCAGTTCTCTCCCCAGAGCCACCAACCTCAGACTCTCCCCAAGCATGTCTAGTCTCCTCTGCACTCCTTTTGCTGGAACCCAGGGTAAGTGCCTGAAAATGAAATTTTGTGCTTTGGCCCTTTAAAAGGCTCTCTGCATCTCCAGCCATCTCTCCCTGCGAGATAGAACCCCTGCTGCATTTCACAGCTAGATGTTTTCTAGGTTCCTTCCTGGCTCTGGTGCTCTAGGCTAGGGACCCCAGCCTGGGGTTTAGACCCCACACTCAGGGGGAGCCTCCTGGCTGCTGAAATATCCCTCCAGCACTTTATCTGCTATCCATGGGAGTCCAGGTAGCCCTTACATGTCTCCTTCATACTTGCTACTAGTCATGTTTTGGTGAAGTGTTTTCTTCTGTGTGACCATGATTATAAGGCTTCTCTCAAGTTAGTATTCAGTTGGTTATTCAAGATGACTTCTCTACAATTTAGTTGTAATTCCAGCTTGGTCCTGGGAGGAGGTTAGTGTTGCTTCCACTTATTCCTCCACGATCTTGGATCTCCGTTATGATGGCTTTTTGATGGAGATGTCTAGTTGGGCTCAGTGGCAAAATCTTCCACATCACCTGAGCTTTGTGCCCCAGGAATGTTTCTGTGGGTTATGTGCAGCCTCTTGTTGTAGTTGAGTCTTGAACGCTGTCGGCCTTTGGATGCCGTTAACCTTTCAGGCTGGCTGACTATAAGGATAAACCTTGATTGCTGTGTATAAGTTGCTATGCAGGGACTGTTCCCCTCTCCCCCAGGGCTAAGTTGTTGACAGCAGTGTCTGGTTCCTGCTAAAATACCCCCTTGCGTGTACCACTTGTATGGTTATTTGGGTCAAGCTTTGGTGTGATCTGAATCCCACCACTGGTTGTGTAGTTTCTGGGTCCACTTGGATGGGGCTTAGGTACAGGTCAATGTCAAACGTTGTGTGTAACAAGCCTTGAGCTACCTGTCTGGAGCTGCCATGCTATTCACTATTTTGTGGCTGCATCTACTGGGCCTGTGTGTGCATGGAAGGAGTCAATTCATGTACAAGGGTTTGCTTAGTCCCGCTTAGAGTTAGGGGAAGATCTGTAAAGGGTCTAAGGCTCTCTGAGATCTGCCTTCACCTGTTTTCTCCCCTGCTTCCCCCTGACATTGCCTGGTCTTCCTCCAGAGCCTTCCAAAAAGACTATAGAGTGGGCGCAGGCTGTCTGTGACTCACAGACTCTTCCACAGGTGAGCTCAGTAGGATGGGACAACCAAGGTTGGGAGGATGGGCTAGAGGGCCCCTACTTGGGGGTCACACAGTCAGGCATTCAATGAGGGGAAAGTGGTCTCTATGCAGAGTCAGACCACTCAGTCTTTGCTGGAGTCTCCAAATCTAGCTCTCCCAGGAGGGGCTCGCTGTTTCTTGGTCCTGAACAATAGCCTCTAAGTGACTCAAATGCTGAATGTCTCCTCTCCAGCAGTTCTCCCTCTCCCCACAGAACTAAGCTCAGCAGGCTGTAGTAAATGGGAGTTGGAAGAGCAGAACCCAATAGCCTCCCATTGTAGGTAGTACCTGCAAGCTTATAGGATGGGGCAGGTCCTTTTTTCTGTTCTCAGGACTGTGAAGACTGAGCTCACAGGGGAGATAGGAGTGACCCCCACCATGATTTAGCCCCACAACCCAGCACACACCCATCTGATTCCTAGACAAAAGCCCTCCATGAGACACAGTATGAAAGTCTCAGACCTGTTAGGCACTCTGATTCTTCTGCATGACTGAACTCAGCAGGATGGGGCGGCCCAAGTGATTCAATGGGTGGGGGAAGCACTGGCTGTGCACTCAAGGTTGAGGATATGGGTCCCCTTTCTAAAGCCACACAATTCTGTCACTTTCTGAGTTTCTACTAAGAGCATCCCCATAAAAAGAGCACCCCAAATTTCACTGCTGGGTTCATCCATAAGACACTTCTGCATGACTTGAGCACAGAGGAGTGGCCTGAACAGCAGTTGGAGGACTTAACAGTTCACTACCCAGGCTGTTGCTATAATAATAAGAGTGCTTACCCCTAGGAAGGTGACATCTGGATCTTCAGTAGACTCCCCTCTCTCCCAGGTGGACTGAATCTCCACTATCTTCACTACCAGATGCTGTGCAGGTTCCTTTTTCTGCCTCTGTTTCTCTGGGTTGGGGATCTCTGCATGGGGTTGAGACCCCATCCTCCTGGGGGAAGAGAGTTTTGCAGTCAAGATATTTTTATGGCTTCTCAGCCACCACTCATAGGTGCAGAGGCCAGCCCCTTCTGCATCTCTGCCCTTCTTACCAGTCTCTAGGTGGCTTCTTCTGTAAATCCTTGGTTATAATATTTCACTTCAGCTAGTCTTCAGTTGGCTATTCAGGTTGATTGCTCTACAATTTAGCTGCAAATCTGGGTTGGGGCCAGGATCAGGTGAGTGTAGCTTCCACCTATTCTGCAGCCATCTTTGAATCCTCCTGGTTTTTCAAGTTGTAGACTATAATGTGAGATTGTAGAGAGTAACAATGGGGTAAAATTATTGAGGATAAAGGTAAGTATTTTAAATAGCCATTGTAATACGTTGGAAAGGGAAGAGATAACAGGAAAATTTATTTGGTCTTTCTTCTCTAATGTACATAGTAGGTGCATTATTATGTGTTGACTCACTGACCAATTTCTTTCTTTTTTCTAGGTAATGTAACGAATTATATATTGCAGAATAAAGAGTGCCATGACTTCTCCATTATTGCACTTTCCATCGAGGTTGAGAAAAACAAAACAGTATTTACTATTTTGTTCAATAATGAGGCATACCATTCAGCTGCAACATCCCTGGCAGTGTTAGACAACATTCTCTTTATGTCACTTTCTGGCCCCAGTGCTTCTATTAAAGTCTCCAACAAGCCTCAGCCTCTCCCTCTTTATGACTCTCATACAGTGTATGTTTGATTTTCCTTTTACTGGAAGTGAACCTTAATATATCCCCTTGTATTTCGGCATATGCATTAGAAAATAGCCACTGAACTCATCATTTTCCACTTTTCTTTTGTTGTTTATTTAATTTTTTTATTTCATCTTTTGTAGGCCTGAAAATGGATTGCAGATAGTATTATGTTTGGCTTTTGGCATGGCAGCTGTGGTTAGTAGCTTTGGCCCCCAGACAGTGACTGAGAGAACCACTAAGGCAAAGCACATCCAGTTTGTGAGTGGAGTCTATGTACTTATTTACTGGCTCTCTGCTTTGCTGTGGGATCTTATCTTCTTCTCCATTTCCTGCTGCTTGCTACTGGTGAGTGCTAGCCAAAGTTGCATGAAGACTAATTTTCTTAAGTCATCCACTAGAAATTCCTATTCAACTAATTGTACCCTAAAATAAAACTTGTAAAAAAATTTAAACTACTTTGGCTCATTATGCCAGTGAATATATTGTGGAAGCCATTTGTGGAAGTGTTCTCACTCATATTCTTTCAGTCAGAGAAAATATTTTTCTTAATAAGTCTCTCTTGAATTGGCTTCCCATGTATTTCTCAGCATTGTTCCCTGGCCCAAAACACTAAAGGACTATGGGCTATTATTTTTCACTTCTCACTACCCATATAAATAAGCCAGCATCCACTAATTCCCAAAGCTGTGCCCTTACGTAAATTTGGACTGTATCAAACAGTATATAATCAAAAACTAAGTCAAGCTTCCTGTTACTATTCAACACCATTCCACACACACACTTTTATACCATAAATCCAAGATGGCTATGTCTGAAAAGAAAAAAAAAAACTAGTTTTGATTAAGACACCTTATTTTTTGACAAAGAAAAAGTGGCACAAAGAGGAGCTGGAGGAGGAACTGGATGAAAGAAGGTGAAGGAATTAGCCAAAGAACATGTATGTATAACCCATGGATGCAAACAACACTGTGGTGCTGGCCAAAGAGAAGAAGGGGGCTAGGGCTGGGAGGAGGGGGGCAAATGGAAGAAAACGGGGACATCTGTAATAGTGTCAACAATAAAAAATAAAGAAAAAAGAGTAAACATGTAAGGATAGTACAGCATCTTTTAATGTAATGACTTTGCTCATTAGTGAACTTGGTATAATTTAGGGTGAGGAACATGTAGAGCTATGCTGTTGCACAGGGTAAACAAGGATAAAAGAGGTAAAGCTTCTTTATGTACAGGAGGTACTAGGGACTTAAATGTGAATAAGATAACATCTCATTCCTCAAATAGTTCACTGTTTAGGAATGAACATAGAAACGAAATAGATATTATAAAATAGCATGCAAATTGCCACTAATGGATGAACTAACAATTCCCAATACAAACTATACCATGGAATGGTAAGATTAGTTGTTGCAGAAAAAAGGAGAAACTTTGAGTCAACTTGGCTCCTACAACGATAACAAAACTTGTGACCATGCATTATTAATACTTTTACCGATATTGCCATTTTTAGCTCATGAGAAAAGTTACTTGTCATATGTTTTTGTGTGTTATATCATTTAATAATACAATTACCTGAAATGATGTTAATTTATCAAATGAATTTATAGACAAGGAAACTGAGGTTCACAGAAATAAGTTACCTATGTAATTTCACTCAGATAGTACAATTTCAGAGGCTTTGCTGGGATTACTCCAAAGCTTGTTGTCATTTATACATTCAAAGTCATCCTGGATAATGTATGTTAAAGTTATTTCTGCTCTCATATTTGCATTTCCCTCTGCCTTAACATCTTAATCTACTCCTCCTACTCTATTTTTTCATTCTCTATCTCTTTCTCTCTTTCTCTCTTTCCCTCTCTCCTTCTCTCCCTCCCTTCATCTCTCCCTCTCCCTCTTTCTATTTCTCCCCCTCTCTTCCCGCCACTAAAATTTCTCTTAATGATTCTCAGACTGGGTGTTCTTAGTTTTGCTTGCTTATCTGACTTTGATATCCTCTGATTTACAATGGGATACTCTCTCATCCTACTCTGGGTCTGTGAAATGCTACCAACCATACTCATTCTTGGACCCAACAAGGGAAGGAAAGATTCTGTCATTTTGCCTAGCATCCAGAATTCCTGTTTCACCCTTTCTTTGCCTATCAGATTCACAAAGATGACTTTACTGTTCGTATGTCAGAGAAAAGGATTAAACTATGTTCCTGGCTCCAACCCTTGATGAACTAACTGCCCCAAAACTGTTTTAGCTGTCACTCCAGGGGATTCAAAGTGGGGGTTGCTAAAATTCTCTTCCTTTTCTCCACCCAAAAGAGCATGGGCTGTGACTAAGCCCATGCATGAAGACTTGGAAGAGAAGAACAAGTAAATTTTCTCATGACTTATGTTACCAGAGATGCTGCCTGGTGAGGCTTCCCTCTCATGAAATTTGTATGTCTGTTTTCATGACCTCTAGATGTCCCTTGGAACACATTTGAAAGCTCTGCCTTCCTGAAAATGTAAAATTACTTATTCAACAAACATTGAGCTCCAGCTGTAAGCTAGTCTGTGTTTTAAGTATAGATACAGAATGGGAAAGGTAGAAAATGACTTATTTAATACTGGCTTCACCAAGGCCTTAGATAGCTAAGTCAATATCACTTTGGAGATATGAGGTCTATCCAGAAAAAGACCAGCCATTGTTAATATAATGAGAACAGTTTTGCAATATCAATGTAACCTGCCAGCCAAGCGGAGTGATTAGAATTGCACATGCGTGAATAATGATGACTTCACTGTACTAGTCAGTAGGGGTCATTGTGCATTCAAAATAACTGAGCAAGTAGAGCAACAAATCTGCCTCAAAAATTGTGTTAAGCTTGAACATTCCTCCACAGAAACTATTCAGATGATTCAGAAGGCCTCAGCTATGGGCAACTGATGATTGGCAGCTTCATCACAATAAATGCACCTGCTCATGCATTAGTTTCATGCAGAGTTTTTGATGAAACATTAAAACACCCAGGTGACTTAGCACCCCCCACAACCACACACACGCACACAACCCAGATTTGGTGCCCTGGAACTTCTGGCTTTTCCCAAAAGTAAAATCATCTTTAAAAGGGAAGATTTCAGACTGTCAATGAGATTCAAGAAAATACTACAGGGCAGCTGACGGCAATTGGGAAAACAGGGTGAGGTCCCAAGGTGACTACTTTGAAGGAGACTGAGGCATCATTTTCTTGTATCTTATATCTTCGTCAATAAATGTCTCTATTTTTCATGTTATATGGCTGGATACCTTCTGGACAGACCCCGTAATTCTCTCATAAGCCTTGATGTACACTATTTTGATCATTGTACAGCCCAGTTCAAGAAATTCATCAGGGAGCTCCCTCTGGCCCCAATCAGGCCATTATGCATTGGGCACAGCTTACTTTGCGAGTGTCATTGTTTGCTTTTTTCTGGTCATTCTTGAACTTATTTCTAGGTAAAGAACCAAGTAAAGATTAATTTTTTTCTCAATAGCTAACCCATTCTTCTACCATCTTTTTTCCAAAGCCAATCTTTTCCCACTGATTTGAAACACCACTTTTGATACATATTAACTGATAATATGAATTTAAGTATATATTGTTTTTTAATTAACATTCAAATACAATTGTCTCCGTTTTCCCACCACTTTCCGCTACCCCAACCACCACCATATCCCACCCTCAATCCTACCATCCTTTGGCTTTGTCCATGGATCATTCACACATGTTCATTCATGACCCTTTCACTTCTTTCCCCCGTTATTTCCCTCCCCCATCCATTCGCATCTGTGTCACTTTGTTCTTAATTTCAATGTTTCTGGTTATTTTGCTTGCTTATTTTGTTTTGTTAATTGGGTTCCACTTATAGATGACATCATATGCTATTTGTCTTTCACTGCCTGGCTTACTTCACTTAGCATAATACTCTCCAGTTCCATCCATGCTGTCGTGAAGGGTAGGAGCTCTTTTTTTCTTTCTGCGATGTAGTGTTCCATTGTGTGAATGTACCACTGTTTTTCATCCACTCATTTACTGATGGGCACCTAGACTGCTTCCAGCACTAGGTTATTGTAAATTGTGCTGCTGTGAACATTGAGGTGCTTGGGTACTTTTGAGTTAGTGTTTCAGGATGCTTAGGGGATAATCCCAGCAGTGGAATTGCCCGGTCAAAAGGCAGTTCCATTTTTAGTTTTCTGAGGAAATTCCATACTGTTTTCCACAGTGGCTGTACCAGCCTGCATTCCCACCAGCACTGCACCAGGGTTCCCTTTTCTCCACATCCTCTCTAACATTTCTTTGCTGATTTCTTTATGATGGCCATTCTGACTGGTGTGAAGTGTTACCTCATTGTGATTTTAATTTGCATCTCTCTGATGGCTAGTGATGCTGAGCATCTTTTCATATGTCTCTGGGCCCTCTGTATGTCCTCCTTGGAGAGGTGTTTGTTCAGGTCCTTTGCCTATTTTTTAATTGGATTGTTTGTTCTCCTGGTGTGGAGTGATGTGAGTTCTTTTTATATTTTGGAGATCAAACCCTTGTCCAACATATCATTGGCAAATATGTTTTCCCATACATTTGGTTCACTTTTATTTTGCTAATGTTTTCTTTAGCCATGCAGAAGCTTTTTATTTTGATGAAGTTTCATTAGTTTATTTTTTCCTTTGTGACCCTTGCTCTAGGGGACATATCAGTGAAAATAATGCTGCATGGAATATCTGAGATTTTCCTGCCTATGTTCTCCTCTAGGACTTTTATGGCATCATGACTTATATTTAAATCTTTTATCCATCTTGGGTTTACTTTTGTGTATGGTATAAGTTGGTGGTCGAGTTCCATTTTTTTTTAAAGATTTATTTTTTTATTTATTTTTAGAGAGAGGGGAAGGGAGGGAGAAAGAGAGGGAGAGAAACAGCAATGTATGGTTGCCTCCCACATGGCCCTCACGGGGACCTGGCCCGCAACCCAGGCATGTGCCCTGACTGGGAATCGAACCAGGACCCTCTGGTTCCCAGCCCGCGCTCAATCCACTGAGCTACACCAGCCAGGGCGAGTTCCATTTTTTTGCATGTAGCTGTTCAGCTCTCCTAACACCATTTGTTGAAGAGGCTATTTTTATTCCATTTTACGCTTCTGCCCCTTTTGTCAAATATTAATTGACCATAGAGGCTTGGGTTTATTTCTGGGCTCTCTATTCTGCTCCATGGGTCTATGTGTCAGGTCTTATGCCAGTACCAGGCTGTTTTGATTATAGTGGTCTTGTAATTCAGTTTGATATCAGGTATTGTGATCCCTCCTACTTTGTTCTTCTTGCTCAAAGTTGCTGCAGCTATTTGGGGTTGTTTATGGTTCCATATAAATTTTTTAAATGTTTGTTCTATATCTGTGAAATATGTCATTGGTACTTTAATAAGAATTGTGTTGAACCTGTAAATTGCTTTGGATAGTATGGACATTTTAATGATGTTATTTCTTCTAATCCATGAACATGGTATATGCTTCCATTTGTTTGTGTCTTCCTTAATTTCTTTCTTTAGTTTTGTGTAGTTTTCTGAGTAAATGTTATTTATATCCTTGGTTAGTTTCATTCCTACGTGCATTCTTTTTCTTGTTGCTATAGTAAATGGGTTTTTTCCCTTATTTCTATTTCTTATATTTCATTGTTGGTGTACAAAAATGCCTTTGATTTCTGAATATTGACTTTGTATCCCGCTGTTTTACCAAATTCACTTATTAGGTTGAGTAGTTTTGTTTTGGTTTTTTTGTTTGTTTGTTTGTTTTTATTTTTAATATATTTTATTGATTATGCTATTACAGTTGTCCCATTTTTTCCCCTTTCTTCCCCTCCACCCCCAAACTCCCCCATTCCCCACCCTTTAGTTTTTGTCCATAGGTCATACACATAAGTTCTTTGGCTTCTACATTTCCTATACTATTCTTAACCTCTCCCTGTCTGTTTTCTACCTACCATTTATGCTACTTATTCTCTGTCCCTTTCCCCCCTCTCTCCCCCTACCACTCCTCTGTTGATACCCCCCCCACCTTATATAAATCCCTTTAACATTTCATACAATAAAGGCTAGGTGATGATGAACTACTTGACTTGACCTTATCTGAGAAGCACTTTATCTGCCCTTGCATTCTAAATGAGAGTTTAGCTGAATAGAGTATTCTTGGATGTAGTTCCTTGCCTTTCATGACTTGGAATACTTCTCTGCAGCCCCTTCTTGCCTGCAAGGTCTCTTTGGAGAAATCAGCTGACAGTCTTATGAGAATTCCTTTGTAGGTAACTGTCTCCTTTTCTCTTGCTGCTTCTAGGATTCTCTCCTTATTTTTAATCTTGGGTAATGTAATTATGATGTGTCGTGGTGTGTTCCTCTTTGGGTCCAACTTCTTTGGGACTCTCTGAGCTTCCTGGACTTCCTGAAAGTCTGTTTCCTTCACCAGCTTGGGGAAGTTCTCCTTCATTATTTATTCAAATAAGTTTTCAGACCCTTGGTCTCCCTCTTCTCCTTCTGGCACCCCTATGACTCAGATGTTGAGGTGTTTAAAGATGTGCTGGAGGTTCCTAAGCCTCTCCTCATTTTTTTGAATTCTTGTTTCTTCATTCTTTTCTGGTTGAATGTTTTTTTCTTTCTGCTGGTCCAGTCCGTTGATTTGAGTCCCAGTTTCCTTCTCATCCCTATTGGTTCCCTGCAGATTTCCCCTCATTTCCTTTGTATTATCCTTTACTTTTTCAAGAAGTTGCGACCATTTTTCTTCCATTCCTGTGAGCATCCTGATTACCAGATTTCCCCTCATTTCCTTTGTATTATCCTTCACTTTTTCAAGAAGTTGCGACCATTTTTCTTCCATTCCTATGAGCATCCTGATTACCAGTGTTTTGAACTGTGCATCTGATAGGTTGGCTATCTCTTGGTCACTTAGTTGTATTTTTTCTGGAACTTTGATCTGTTCTTTCATTTGGGTCATTTTTTTTCCTCAGTGCGCCTATTAATTTAAGGGGAAGAGCCTTAAATGTTCACCAGGGTGGGGTAACTCACGTCGTTGTGTTGTAACACAGCCTGTGGGGGCAGGTCCTGAGAGAACAATGGCGCTTGCTCTGCTCTCCGCACTTACACTGCTACCCACAAGCAAGTTGGGCCCTTCTGTTCTGGCTCTGGGGTGAGTGGGAGGGCCTTCACAGTTCCAAGTCCCTGTGGGTCTCCCCAAAAATCTCTCCTGTGAGGCTGGGAGTTCCTTCCACCACCGCCTCAGTCCCCACAGGTGCTTTCAATCAGTGGTTTGAGGTTTTATTTCCCCATTGGTGGGTTGCTGCTCGGTCTGCTCCACTCCCAGCTTTTTCTCCTGGTTTATCTGCACGCGAATGAGGACCCGCCTGGTCCACCAATCTCAGCCCCGCTGGGTCCGGGTAGGCCAGGTGCTGGCCGCACCTGGCACGCCTTTGGTCAGGCACGCCTGCCTCGGGTCTCTCCCCACAGCTGCAGTGCTGCCACTACCACTCCACAAACCGCTGTCTGGCCTTGCACTCACTGCCTGGCTCCGCCCCGCTTACCGGTCTGGATGAATGTGTCTCCTTTAACTCCTCGGTTGTCGAACTTTCACTCAGTTCGATTTTCTGTCAGATCTGGCTGTTTTTATTTATTTGAATTGCTGTTTTTCCTCTTTTGGTTGTGTGAGGAGGCACAGTGTGTCTACCTACGCCTCCATCTTGCTGGAAGTCCTCCTAGGTTGAGTAGTTTTTTTGGTGGAGTCTATAGGATTTTCTTCATACACTATCATGTCATCCACAAACAACAGTTTTGCTTCCTCCTTTCCAATTTGGATGTCTTTGATTTCTATTTCTTGTCTGATTGCTGTGGCTAAGACTTCCGATACTTTATTGAAAGAAGTGGTGAAAGCAGATATCCTTGCCTTGTTCCACATCTTAGTGGTAAAAATTCTAGTTTTTGCCCATTGAGTATGATGTTGGCTGTAGGTCTCTCATATATGGCCTTTATTATGTTGAGGAATGCTCCCTCTATTCCCACTTTGCTGAGTATTTTTTATCATAAATGGGTGCTGTAAATTATCAAATGCTTTTTCCACATCTATTGATGTGATTGTGTGATTTTTGTATTTCCTTTTGTTGATGTGATGTATTTTGTTTATTTATTTGCAAATATTGTACCATCCTTGCATCCCTGGGATGACCAATTGATCATGGTGTCTGATCTTTTTATGTATTGCTCAATGCAATTTGCCAATATTTTGTTGAGGATTTTAGTGTCTATCTTCATCAGCAATATTGGCCTGTAGTTTTCTTTCTTTGTTGTGTCTTTATCTGGTTTTAGGATTAGGATGAT
Organism: Micronycteris hirsuta; assembly: GCA_004026765.1. Taxonomy (NCBI): domain Eukaryota; kingdom Metazoa; phylum Chordata; class Mammalia; order Chiroptera; family Phyllostomidae; genus Micronycteris; species Micronycteris hirsuta. Next base: position 3,090 of record PVJI01018151.1, on the reverse strand, counting down.
GCTGACCTCATAGAAACAGTTTGGTAGTCTTTCATCTTCTTGGATTTTTTGGAATAGTCTGTAAAGGGTAGGGGTTAGGTCTTCCTTAAATGCTTTGTAAAATTCTCCTGTAAAACTATCCAGTCCAGGAATTTTGTGTGCTGACAGTTTTTTGATTACTGCTTCAATTTTGTCAGTGATTATCATTCTGTTCAGGCATTCTGCTTCCTCTTCATTCAGTTTGGAAGGTTATATTTTTCTAGAAACTTGTCCATTTCACCTAGGTTTTCAAATTTCTTGGCATATAATTCTTTATAGTAATTTCTTACAGTCCTTTGTATTTCTGTGGTATCAGTTGTAATCTCTCCTCTTTTCATTTCTGATTGTGTTAATTTGGGTCCTCTCTCTTTTTTTCTTGATGAGTCTGCTTAAAAGCTTGTTGATTTTCTTTATCATTTCAAAGAACCAGCCTGTGGATTTATTGATCCTTAGAATTGTGCTTTTAGCTTCTATGTTGTTTAATTCTGCTCTGATCTTGGTTATTTCCTTCCTTCTACTTTCTCTCAGCTGTCTTCATTGTTGTTCCTTCAGTTCTGGTAGATGTGGGGTTAGGTTGTTTATTTAAAATGTTTCTGTCTTTTTTAGATAGGCCTGTATCCCTATGAGCTTCCCTCTCAGGACTGCCTTTGCTATATCCCATAAGTTTTAGACTGTTGTGAGTCCATTTTCATTTCTTTCCAGAATTTTTTTTCTTCCTTGATGTCATTCTTAACCCATTCATTGTTTAATAGTAAGCTATTCAATCTCCATGAGTGTGAGTGTTTTTAAGTTTTTTCCTTGAGGTTGACTTCTAGTATCAGTCCCTTGTGGTCAGAAAAAAAATCTCAATATGATTTCAGTTTTCTTGAATTTGTTGAGGCTTGTTTTGTGTCCTATCATGTGGTCTATCTTTGAAAATGTTCCATGTGCATTTGAAAAGAATGTGTATTTTGCTTCTTTGGGATGAAAGGATAGTCACTCAAGTCCATTCGACCTAGGGCATTTTTCCACGCCACAATATTCTTTTTGGTATTTTGTTTTAAAGATCTACGCATTTTTGACAGTGGGGTGTTAAAATCCCCTAGTATAATTGTGTTGCTGTTTATATCTTTCTTGAAGTCCTCCTAGATTTTCTTTATATATTTGGGTGCTCCTATGTTGTGTGCATATAGGTTTATAATGTTTATGTGTTCTTGATGTATTCCTTTGAGTATTATGAAGTATCCTTCTGGGTCTCTTTTTATGGCCTTTGTTTTGAAGTCTGTTTAGTCAGACAGAAGTATTGCTACCCTGGCTTTTTTTTTTTTTCCTCTCCATTTGTTTGGAATATATTTTTCCAACCCTGCACTTTTAGTCTGTGTAGGTCTTTTGTTCTGAGGTGAGTCTCTTATAGGCAGCATATGTGTGGGTTATGTTTTCTTATCCATTCAACTACCCTATGTCTTTTGATTGGAGCACTTAATCTATTTTCATTTAAGGTTATTATTAATGGATACTTATTCATTGCCATTTTATTCATTTTGTACATTTGTTCCTTTCTTTCTTACTCTTTTTCTTCCTCTTCTTAAAGCAGTCTGTTTAGCATATCTTGCAATGCTGGTTTGGTGAAGGTGCATTCTTTTAGCCTTCTTTTGTCCAAGAAGCTCCTTATTTTGCCTTCCATTTTAATTGAGAGCCTTGCTGGATCCAGTAGTCTCGGTTGTATGTGTTTGTGTTTCATTACTTGGAATATTTCTTGCCATTCCCTTCTGGCTTGTAATGTTTCTATTGAGAAGTCAACTGCTAGCCTTATCAGGGCTCCCTTGTACATTACTTCCTGTTTCTCCCTTGCCGCCTTTAAGATTCTCTCTTTGTCTTTAAATTTTTTCATTTTAAACCCTCTTTGGGTTCCTCTTGATTGGGACCCTCTCTGTTTCCTGGACTTGTGTGGTTTTTTCTCTCATCAAATTAGGGGAGTTTTCCATCAGTGCTTTTCCAAACAGGTTTTCCATTCCTTGCTCCTCTTATTCTCCTTCTGGTATCCGTAATACACTGATATTATTCTGTTTCCTGCTGTCCTGCATTTCCCTTAACTCTCTTCATTCTTTTTTATTCTTTTTTTCTTTTCTTGTTTGGATTTAAGCATATTTTGTATTCTTTATTTCATTCATGTATCTTTAATGTGCCACAACCAATGTGTTTTAATTATGGTAATTTTATAATACATTTAATTATATTTTTTGTATTGACCTTTCTACCTTCCCCATTAATCTTCTTCGGCAGAATTTCCTGGCCATCTTGGTATGTCTTATTTACAAGTAATATTTAAAATTAACTTATCTAATTTAAAAAAAAAACCTTTTGCTATTTCTATTTAGAGTAACTTAGGGATACTTTATATATCATGTCAAGTCATACCTGTCTAAAAATAGGGTATGTGTCTTCATGTATCAAAGAGAAATTTAAATTTTCTTTGAAAGGGATTCTAATTTAAGATATCTCTAAGCATTGTAAGTCTTGGAACAAAGCTGTTCTTAGGTTACCTGCAATTTTTTTCTGACTGTATTTATTCCTGTTATTTTATCCTAATTGGAATGGGGAAAACAACTATAATTACAGCTATTCAGGTTCTTTGATTTGAGCTGGATGAATCTCTTCATGTACTCTCTCTAAACACTATTACTTAAATATAAGCTACTTCTAAGAGCATCATAGGGTTGTAATAGGGATATTCTTTTTTTTAATTATTTTATTGTTGTTCAATTACAGTTGTCTGCATTTACCCTCCCCCCACCCCACCCCAGGCAAACCCACCTCCCTCCCTTGCTTCCACACTCCCCCTTGGTTTTGTCCATGTGTCCTTTATAGCAGTTCCTGAATACCCTTCTCATTCTCCCCCTCCCTCTCCCCTCTGGTTACTGCCAGAATGTTCTAAGTTTCAATGTCTCTGGTTCTATTTTGTTTCTCTGGTTGTATTTTGCTTGCTTACCTCACAAGCGTCTTGGCTGTGACTGATCTGAATTCCCTGGTAGCTGATCTGGCCTCGGTGCCTTCGCTCCTGAGTCCTCATACAAAACTTTTTAACATTTCATA
>PVJI01018150.1:0-27816 GCA_004026765.1 Micronycteris hirsuta | reverse complement strand
CCGGCCCCCTCCCGCTCAGTCTCCACCCCCTGGGAACGCGCGGAGTGGGTGACAGACCTGGCCGCGCGCCACCGCCACCGCGCCTGCCGGGGGCGCTGCCGCTTCCTGAGAAAGAAGCCGCGGCTGCCGCCTGGAGGAGGTGCGGTCGCCTCCGCCACCGCTGCCGCCGCCGCCAGGGGTAGGAGCTAAGCCGCCGCCATTTTGTGTCCCCCTGTTGTTGTCGTTGACATGAATCCGACATGACACTGATTACAGCCCAATGGAGTCTCATTAAACCCGGGCCGTGGCCCCGCCCCTGCGCTGCTCCATTGGACAAGCCCACAGACACTTAGGGCCACTCGTTGGCCCTTGGGTCTGTCCGTCACCCACGCACTAACCACTCTGCAGCCCATTGGGGCAGGTTTCTGCCAGTCATCTCGCCTCCGCATAGACACACCTCTCGGCCCAGCATCCCCCCTCCGGCACCACCCCGAGGGAGGGTTCACAGCCAGTACCAATCGACAGACCTCTGGGCCCGCCTCTTCTGGGCACGTATTGGTCCAGCCTTTTTTCTCTCTCCCAGACACCACGCCACCTCTACTTCCACCTACCCGCCCCCTCTACCTCTAGAAATGGATTGGGTCTACTAGCAGGAAAGGCACTTGGCCTTATTGGCTGCAAGACAACGCCAATCAGAGGGGCCTTTTCCCTCTCCCCTCCCCCACTCAACCCCAAACCCCCTAGCCCGCAGCTAAAGTTTGTGTGAGAGCTGATCGCTGGCGGCGGCCGCAGGATTTAGGGGTGGGCGCGGGCGGGCGCGCGCGGGCGGGCACGCGAAGTTAAAATTCGAGGTTCTCAATCGTCAGCTCCTGCGGTGGAGCGCGCGGACGGGCGCGCCGCCCGGAGCGTTCCATCCCGCCCCCTCCTCCACCCTACCCCGTCCCGTCCCGGGCGACTAGTCGCCCGCCCCCTGGCTCGCATCCTTACCCCCCACACACCCCCTAACCTGCAAGCCCCAGGCCGAGTGCAGGCAGAGCGATGTCGCTGCAACCTCCTTACCATCCCATGCCGAGGGGGAGCAAGCACCTACCCGCCGGGCGTGCACCCCCCGGCTCCACACTCGCCCGTGTCTGCAAGCACGTGCACCGTTCGCCGCTGCCTCCAGCCACCCCGGTCCCCGGCTAACCTCGCCTGCAGCCCGGCCAATCGTTTGCTGCCCTTTGTTGCTGCAGCCTGGGTCTCCCCGCTGCCTTCCTCAGCCTCCGCCTCGTCCTTTGCCAGCCGCCCGGGTCCGCAGCGCCGCGCTCCCCCCGCCCGGGACCCACCGCCGCCGCCTCCTTCTCCTCCTCCGCCTCCTCCTCCTCGTCTCCGGGCTGCAGCGCACAGAGCCCGAGGCAGCGCCGCCCAGCCCCGCTCCCCCCGCGCCGCCAGCTAGCCCGCCCGGCCCGGCCGGGGGCGCAGCCTGGACCCCGCCCGCCCCAGTCCCCGCCCCAGGGGTACCTGCCTCCGCCCTGGGGGGCTCCGCTCGCCGCCCTCGGGGGAGGGCGGGGATGCCGGTGTCCGCGAGAGGATGGGGACGCCTGGGCCGTTTGGGGCGGGGAGTGTGCTCGCCAGAGCTGGGACTGTGAGGTGCGGTCCTCGCCAACGCGCCCCCCCTCCCGCTGTTGTGGGCCCCAAACTTCTTCCTCTGACTGGGCCTTGCACCCTCGGGCGATCGCGGCAGTTTTGGGGTGGGGGATGCCTCGGAAGCTGTCTCTACCCTGATCTGGAGGAAGAGGGAGCAGTGACATTCAGCGACTGCGGACAGGGCACGGCAGCGGCATCCTTGGGTGGGAGTAGGGATGTCAGACGTGGGCTGGAGGGGGAAGCTGCCCCTCAAGATGCTCTCTCCTGGCCTGCGAGGAGCCGAGATCTCTGAGCTGCGTTCTAAGTGCTTTCTAGGGCGATGCAGCCGGATGGCAGAGGTGCGGGGGGAGTCGGGGGAAGATCGCTGGGGGGCCCTTCCCCCTCCTGTAGCCAGCACTCGAAGGAAGGCTGATGGCGAAGGTCGGTTTTCCAGGCTTCCCCTGGGCCCCCCGAGTTCCTGAGGCCCACATGGGGGAGGCTGGGGGCTCCTCTGGCCGCCAGGCAAGGCCACCGTGACGCTGCCCACATACTTCCCAGCGCCCTCCAGACTCTGAAGAGTTCTTCCCCGGAGATGGGTGGGATGATGGCAGGGGAGACTTAAGAAAATAAAAAAAGTAGACTTGAGGAATGGCTCCTACAGAGTTTGAGTACGAAGTTTTCCTTCCCAGGCGCCATTTCTTTGAGAGAGAGAAAAACTATGGCTTTGTAAATGAACCAAGTTTCAGGCATGGTGGCCTGGGTGGAAAACCACCTGTTGACTGAGGTCTGTCCCTGGAGTCAGGGAGATCTTGAAGGGCCTTGGCAGGGTGATGCAAGGTGCCAGGGAGAGGAGGCCCCAGGCTTCCTGCCCTGTTGACATTCTGGCAATCCTGATGCCGCTGACACTGCAGCCACAGCATCTTCAACTCCCCATTACAAACCACTGTACAAACTAGGTAAGTACTTTGTCAGAGCAATTTATCTCAAACAAAACAAGCAGTACAGCCTTGTCCTCAAACGCAGAGCACAGTACACACTTTTTAAAGATGGTCTGCTCCTTTGGGGTGTGAGCTGCCCCTACTTACATGCTTCTTGGCAGCAAGGTGAGAAAGGAGCAAAAACAAAGGGCACAGAGTTGGATGAAAGGATAGAAAAAGGGAGAGGGAAAGCAGAAGAGTTGTAATTTTACACCGAAAACTGTCACCGGTTCCATTATAAACCCCTTTTATAGGTGTTTTATTACTTGGTTGTTAGTTTTTAAAACACAAACCTCTTTAGATTAAATCTTGGCATTCACAGGCTCAGTTCAGGGAAGCAAAACACTGGGGAAAGATACCCCCCACCCCCCACCCGCCATGGGCTTGGCTACTTTTGAGTTACATTACTGATAAAACAAACAAACAAACAGTAGGTTGGGTTTCCTCAGAGTCTCTCTACTTCTTTTATTTATTATCTTCAGTAGCTGGCTTAAGGTGAATGTTTACAAGCCATTAGTTCATAATTCAGTCTAGTTCATTTAGATATTTCAAAGAGAAGGACATTTATAAGGTGTGCTTTTTTTTTTTTTATAATGCAGGTGCTGGAATTTTTATTTTCCAAGAAGTTACTAAGTAAACTTAAGAAGGCAGACACTTTAGCCTTTATGGTTTTTTTTTTTCTCCCTATGGTTTGCCCAGATGCACTTTATTTTGTGACTTAGGTTTGAGTCCCCCAGACTGCATTTTTATCTCAAGCAATAAAAGTAAACCATGCCTTAATTAAAAACAAGTTTCAAAACCCCAAATCTGTACACTCAAACTATTCTAAAGAAGCAACCAAAGACAATAAAAACCAAAAATCCACATTTAAGATGTCTTCAGCCAATGAATTGTGGGAGATTTATGAACATCTAACACTCATTATCACTAATGAGTTAGCCACATGGATTTCTAGTGCATCAAGAAGTGAAGAGACACCTTAGAGAGAAATGGGACTTGTTTGCCTGAACTTGTGCTCCCGTAACCCCGGGACCTAGGGAACACAGAAGAGAGGTATTTTTATCTAATAACTTGACATGTCTTCTGAGATTCTTTTCTTCATAAACAAAGTTCTCTCACGGGCATGGCAAGGAAAGGGAATGTGTTGCTTTCCCATTGATACTCCCCTCTAAGGTTACTTGTCCTTTGAGAAACCCTGTCTCTTCAGATAAGTGGAACTGGAAAGGACAGCAGAGACACGGCCAGAGATACTTAATGCTCACTCCTAAACCTCTCTCTTATCTGTGGTATCTCAAGTCCTCTGCTGAGCCAAACAGCTCAATTAAGAAGTTAACCTAGAAATAACTTGAATTGAAAACAGCATTGTGCAAAATTTGCAAGCTGACTGTGCTGAAGGATTATGAATTCAGGGGGCTTATCTGACCAGTCCTCCTCCTTCCTCCAAACATCTACCAACGTCCACCGCTGGCCGTAACTACTGAAAACTACAGTTAAACTGCTTGGTTCACAGATCACTGGCATCAGAAAGATCTGGGAATGAGTGCTTAAAACGGTTTCTTTGGCCTAACCCCAGAGATTCTGATTCAGTAGGTCTGGAGTAGGGCTCCCAAATCTACATTTTTAGCCCATGACTTTACTTGAAACTTATTGTCACTGAATTTGAGAAGAACTGGCATTGGCTGAATCCTCTTTTTCCCCAGCTGCAAAGGAATGTTTCTTCTGTGAGTGTTTTAGCAAGGTTATAGTTCCGAGTACTGGGACTGTTCCATGGACCTCTGTGTCCTTAGTCCTGAGTAAGGATAAAAAAAACTGCAAAGGGGCCCTGGCTGGCTGGCTCAGTTGGTTGGAGTGTTGCCCCATGCACCAAAAAGTTGCAGGTTTGCTCCCCAGTCAGGACACATGCCTACGCTGTGGGTTCCATCCCAGGTTGGGGCACATATGGGAGGCAACCCATCAATGTTTCTCTCTCACATCCATGTTTCTCTCTCCTCTCAAACCTGTAAGCATGTCCTCCGATGAAGATGAAAAAAAAAATATGCAGAAGAGCTGAAGGAAATCTGGGGGGTTTGATTTTTGGAGTCTTCACTTGCTCCAAAGCAAGTCAGACAAACAGCCTAATAAGAGGTACATCTGCAGATGCACTAACAAGACCTTCTGAAAGAAATTGGGTAGGGAGACAGGGACCCTGAAGTGATTTGTTCAGGCCTCAGCCCATGATGAATTCTATTACATTCAATTAGTTAAAAAAAACATTGGTCTACACCCCACCTCCTTTCCAACTGCCACTGGAATCCTCTCTCCTCACTGACAGGAAACCGTATCCCCACAACCTCACAGTGTCTGGTTACATCACTCATGGCAGAGGGGATGGAAGATGATCAGGAAAGCCACTTGTCTGAGATAGGGTAGCGGGTCCAAGTGATAAGCTTCGTGTATGAACAGTCTATTAAATACAGGTAGCCTGCACCTACATCCCACTTGTGCTTTCATGCTAAAAAAAAAACCCTTTAATATCTTTTAAATGCACACTCCTTCGTCTACCTGTAAGGCTGTGCACATCTGCATCCAACCAACATCTCATCTCTAGCTTCTGCCAGCCCACCACACTCCTCCATGCCCAGCACACACTTCCCTCTGCAGCCATGTCCACCCTTTCTGCCTTCTCTGATGACAGGAAGGATTCCTCCAAATCCTGGCTTGGCTTCTGCATCCTCTGTGAGGTTTTCCTGGTCTTTGCGGGGAGCCCACAGAATTTGAGCATACCTTTACTCCAGCCCTCGCGCTTGTTAAGTGCTCTGTTCATGTTTGTTGAATTACAGAATGAATAAAAGCAGTTACCTCACTGTGTTGTCCCATTTTGCCTGTTTTCCTAATTAGCTTTTCTACTGCCTAGACCAGCTTGTTCATCTGTGTCACTGCCCTAGTGCCTAGCACATAGAAGCTATTTAATAAAGAAACACCATCCATACCTGGCCGCATGTAAGAATCACCAAAGGAACTTTTGAACCAACCTAACACTTAACTCCCACCCAAAGTTATTTAAATAATATCTGGGAGTGGGCCCGTTCAGTATTTTTGAAGCGTCCTGTGCAGAACAGAGAAGCCATTGATTTATATTTATAAGGAGGATGCCTCAGCATCAAGTAAAAAAATTCTGAAAAAGAAAGGAAGGTAATAAAAGATAGTAAAATTAGCTAAATGTTGCTGAGCGATCTGAGTTCTCAGAGATCTTTTTGTTTTTGAGACTCGAAGGTGTGGTAGCCTTGCACTAATCATCACCGTAAGAGAGTATTAAGAACCAGTTTTTAGTACTAGGCTTCCAAAAAGAAAACTTGGACTACCCCAATATTTAATTCAATGATTCTAGTCATTTGGATTTTCAAATTTGTGAGAAACTGACAGAGTTGTCAACTTTAAGTCTCGGTGATAAGGGCATTTTTAAAAAGAACTAACTGCCATTCACTATCTGCATTATTTCAAGAAGAAAGGGCATTTTAACCCTCAAAATAGTAAAAACATGCTCTCTGAATAGAAGGTTGCCCCTTCCATGAAAGGAAAGTGGGTGACTTTACATCAACATGTGCATTGTTTTCTTCCTCTTTTGAATTTTAATGCAGACATTGAAACTTTAAAATGGCTCCCTGATCAGAGTACCTACAGGAACCACTGGACTATTTTATGCTTTCCCAGAAATAAGAAATTATGGATCACGTTCAGTCTAACCACTAGCCATTTTCTCCAACATCCCTAACCCAAGGCACTCAGTTAATCAAAGCTGGTTTTCTCTTATTCTATCTTCAACACAGAGAGGGCCAGCGGCAAACAAATGTGCAAGAGAGCCCAAGTTAAGTGTAGGACACCTGAGTTTTACACATCTTTGCCACCAACTACTGTGTGTCCTTGGGCAAACCACAGAGTGGCTTGCCTTAAAACTCTGGTTTTCTATGAGATGGTAAGCACACATGGGCAGCTCTGTCCTCAGAGCCTAGCACAGTGCCTGTTACTATGTAGATGCTCAGTAAATATTTGTTAAATTAATGAATAGATTAAACCAGGGAGTTATTTTACATCATCCATAAAGTCTTAGCTAAGCTCAAATTCTACAACTTATTTCAATAGTAAACTACAAATCTCTTTGTGATTCTCAAAAAGTAATTGTTCTTGTGTATCAAGTAGCTAAAGAGCCCTTGCTGGGTAGCTCAGTTGGTTAGAGTATTGTCCTGATGCGCCATGGTCGCGCACTCAGTCCCTGGTCAGGGCACATTCAAGAATCAACCAGTGAATGCTTAAATAATGGAACAACAAATTGATGTTTCTCTCTTTCTCTCTCCTCATTCCTCTTTCTCTCTAAAAATCAATAAATAAAGTTTAAAAAAGTAATAAAGTAGCTAAATTGATGCAAGAGTGATTTAATTATATTTGTCATAGAAAGTGTGGATAATAAAGAAAAAGAGAGGAAAAAGAAGAAAAACTAGTTATAGATCCTGACACTGAAATACAATATTTTGCCACGTATTCTTCAGTCATTTTTTTGTTTTACATCAGTCAATATCTCTATTGTGACTGAAGGTTGAGATAAAATTTTCAGCTAAGGAAACCAGAGTATTAAAAAATAACTTACTAGCCCTGGCTGGGTAGCTGAGTTGGTTGGAGCATCGTCCCGATACACCAAGGTTGCAGGTTTGCTCCCTAGTCGGGGCACAGACAGGGAGCAACCAGTGAATGCATAAGTAAGTGGAGCAACAATCAACGTTGCTCTCTCTCTCTCTCATCCATCCCCATTCCTCTCTCTCTCTAAAATCAATAGATTAAAAAAAGCTTTGTAAGAAGACACAACTAATGAATAATGAATGGGTGGAATAGCAAGTCGATGTTTCTCTCTCTCTTTCTCTAACGTCAATTTAAAAAATAAGTTACTGGAACTTATTAGACTATTGAGCCTCCTCAGTAAATTTGCATGTATCATAATCATTCCACTTCTGGAAATTTTTAAATTTTTCAACAGAATTGCGGAAAGAGGGCCTAAATTAACCTTTCAAGCTACAAGGTGTTCAGTGCAGTCAAAAGACCATCATTCAAACCATCACAGCAAGTCTAAGACAACCCAAAGAAGACTGAGCTCTTTTATCACCTTGATCCCTCTTCCGGTGTTCGGGACTGCAGATGGCTTGTGGGAGAGAGAGCACGGCTGAGCTTGACCCTGACAACCCAATCCAGAGACCCTGCCCTTCAGGGGCGGGATTGGGTTGGGTTCCTCTTTATATTCTGCAAATTGCCGTGTGTGCGTGGTGGTAGTCATAAATAATGTTGGAAAAGGTTAACGATCTGTTAACTATCTGCTTATCTAAAGCTTATCTTTTAAAATTCATAAATTAGATTGTAAATCCATAGCTTAAAGATTTCTTGTATAGTGTCTTATACATCATAGGCATTTGTGAATTATGAGGAAAGCGTGGTAAATATATTTCCTAACCACTGCAATCCAATCTACAACTACTTTTCTAAGTTATGTATGTTTGTTGGGGAGTGTCTTTAAAACATTTAACATTTTAGCATTTGACCAATTGGTGTCTTTTATTTATTATATACATTTGTTTCCAATGTGTATATATGTATATACATCAACTTGGAACCACTCCCATTTATTTTTCTCCTTCTAAAATCAGGAGTACCATACTTTGAGGATATCCTCTCTCCTCCCATAACTGTTTTAGCTGCCCTTTCTGGAGTTTGTGGCCTATTAACTTGCTCCATCTACCTCACTTCAGCGGTTGATGTTACTTGACATATATACAATCTGGAAATGAGATCTTCTGTTTTCTTTCTACTGCAATGCCATGCGTCAGGTGATCACCTTTAGTAAACAGTCTATAATGGCTCCTAGATTTTGTTTGCTGAGTCATAACTAATGATCTAAAATAAGAACTTCTAGTTCCATTTATTTGGAATCTATAATATCTCCGTTTGTGGTAGGAAGATTGTGTTCATCTCCCCTACAGTTCACAGCCTTCCTTTCAATGGAATCATGTGGCTAGTTTCAGCCAATAGACGGTGAGCAAAAGTAGTTTGTATTACTGCTGGCTTAAGGAAGTGAAGAACTAGGGTGGTCGTTCTCTATTCCTCTCTTTCTTTTCCAGTGCATCTCAGAAGCCGTGTGTTCCAGATGAGCAAATATAAGTTGGCAGAGCCACTATTCAACTGGTCCCCTAAGTGACTGAATGGACCAGACTCTTCCCATCTGGCACTTGCTTTGACATGTAAAGGAGAAATAACTTTTGCTGTGTTAGGCCAAAGAAATGTCAAACTTTCTCTACTCCAGTAGGTAGTAGTGTTGCATAATTTAAATTAATGTATTTCCTAAGTATAGTACTTTACACACACCTTTTTAAAATCTCTGTGACTATGTCCTTGAGGTAAAAGCACTTACCTCCCCACTAATTAATCCCTTTCTCCAAGCTCCCTAGCTGACTGCCTGTTGGCTCTGGCTGGGATGGATATATCAGATACAACATGTTATGTTGGAACTTTCTCTGCAGTACCTTAGTAAAACTATTGATGAGATGAGGTGTGTTAAAAAGTGGGCCAGTTTCTCCATGTGAATAAAAGCTGTAAAAGCCTGGGACAGTCATTTTCACGCTGGAATCTACCGTCTTTTGCCCTGAAAAGGAAGAAAAGCAAGTCAGAATCACCTTAGTGCTTCAGCGTGACTTTGTTGGCTTCCAAATAATTAACTTTCTCACCTCTCATTTAATTGCTACAAGAATATTATATTTTGGAAATAATGGATGTTTTTTGGAAATATGGCAGCTTCTTAAGAGAAAGAAATTCTGCCCCAATCCATTCAGTGTCTTCTTTGCAGCTTCTTAGCTTCATCTTAGAGCTCTAGGAAATGACAAATGACCTAGGAGCTGATTTGCAGGGTGGCTAGGAGGAGCGCCTTTTATTCCTGTCAATTAGAAGAGTGAGGGGACTCGTGTCGTGTGTACTGTTGTGTAATTCTGGGGCTCCACTCAAAATCTCTGAAATAAATAGTGTGGGAACGCAGGATGTTGAAGTGGACTGAGGAAGACTGTTTGCTGACGTGGCTTTAGGGTGCTTGGTGTAACAGCATTATCAACGATAGCTACCACGTATGTAGTACTTACAATGCTAAGTGACTTCCCTTAATTGGCTAATTCTATCCTCACAAAAATCCTTCTAAAAACTGCTATTATCCCCCATTTTACAGACAAGGAAACTGTGGCCCTGAGGTGTTACGCGGTTGGCCACAGGTCAGAATTTCCACCCAACTCCTTCATCATTACACTTTATCTTCCCCTCAGTGAGACCTGAACTCAAAGCCCAGGCCTTAAGCCACTGCTCCCTGAGGGTGGACCTGAGGGGTTTTCAAGAGTCCAGGAAGTCACTGCGTGACCTGCCGTTCCCCACACTGCCCAGATGGTGTCTGTGAACCAGAAGCAACCCCAAAGCGCCCATGACCTTGTCCTGGCACCTTGGCCAGAGAGGAGGCATGAAGGCAGAAGCCCAGGGAGGGTTAAGTGGCCTCTGAGGCAGAAGGAAGGAGGGAAGGAGTCCTGGCACTTGGTGGAAAAAAAGAGAAGATGCTACTGGCAGCGACAGAGAAAAGAACTGCGCCAGGCCAGGCCTTGGGGGCCACTGAGGCCCAACCACTTCCAGACTGTTGCGGACCCTGAAATAACCACCTTTTGGCTTGCCGCAGGAATATTTTATAGAGAGGCGGATGGAGCGAGGACACGACTGTTCCCCCAGGCAGCTGCTGGAGGGGGGGCTCCTCATGCAAGCCAGGCGCCCTCCCCCACCAGCCTTCACCATCCCCCACCAACGGGTGATGCTCTGCGCCTTTGTCATTCCGCATCCCACGGTGCCAGCTAAGTCACTCAGCTGTCACAGTCAGGCCTGGAGCTGCAGGGTACAAAATAACTCGAAGGAGACCTCCGTAAGCCAGGGACCAGGGGGCCGGAAGGCTCGGCAGGTTCTGAGCAAAGGAGCACCAGCTGAATCTTGCAAGTTGCTAAATTAGCCGGGGTGTTGTTTTGCTTTTAATTTTTGTGTGGATTCAAGAATAGGTCGTGGATGTCTTGGCAGTGTGTGAATGAGACCTTTTCTGAAACAATTCACCTTGCTGAAGGGCCGCTGTCAGGCGCACAAAACTGGCAGTGAGCAGCAGACTTTGACAGCAGCCTCCTGCTCACCCTCCTCTTGCCAGGTTTCCCCCCGGGCCTGCCTTGTGGAACCCCGCTCCTTGGGGCCACCATCTGTTTAGCCTCATCAGGCACTCCGCACTGGCCCCCTTCCAACCAGTAGGCCCGGCGTGGCCTCTTGGTGCTCCACAGTTGGAGCCTGCACCCAGCCTTTCTCCTCTTGGCTGGGCGTGACACTGGCTGCCTGAGCAGAAGGAAGCCAGGAAATCGGGGAGAAGGCCCTGGAAAAGTGGCAGGGTGGCTCCTGGGGGAGCTCTGCCCAGCTCTGAAGATGGGCCTGCCTCCCTCCATCCCCGAGGGCAGCCGATGTCACCAATCCAGCGGAAGGAAAGGGCCATTCCACTGATGAGGGCCCAGACATTTGTTGCTGTGGCAGAAAGCAACACAGCTTCATGTTGCTTTTCTTTCAGCATCGCACACAACTCCTGCTGCCACATTTTCTCAGTCTGAATGAGCCTGATTTCTCCCACTCAGTCACCGGCCCCCTGCACTTGGATTTCCAGGTTAAAGCTAAGGACACACCAGCCAGAACAACCCATGTGGTTGCCTCGGCTTCTGTGTTTGTCCACATGAGCCGTGGCTTTCCTGAGACTGGATAAGAATCAACATGTTCCTTTAAAAAAATATTTTTATCCTCACTTGAAGACATTCTTATCCGTTTTTGAGAGAGGGGAAGGGAGGGAGAGAGAGAGAGGGAGAAAAATATTGATGTGAGAGAAAAACATCAGTCCTGGATGGGATGCCTCTTACACGCACCTCAACCGGACACTGAACCTACAACCTAGGAATCGAACCCACAACCTTTCAGTTTACCAACTAAGCCACACCGGCCAGGTAGAAAAGTTACATTTTAAAGGAAGTTTTATATATTTAAAAATATATACAGTCCAAGATGAACACTTAACAAAAGAGGAAAAGTACAAACATGGAAAATGTTCAGATTCACTAGTTATAGATTACCTGTAAGTTGCTATTTTTTACCTTCCAAACTAGGAAGATGAAAATATGGAATTCCTCTGGAGTGGGTAAGTTGGAAGGTGGGGAGACAGTATAAAATGAAATGAGGTTCCTGGAAAGTGTTGATGTACAATAAGAAATGTCCAAACCCGTAGAGCATTTTTATGAGAGTTTATTTGGGCCAAATTGATGACATATACTGCTGGTCTGTCCAGAAAGTATCCAGCCACACAATATGAAAAATAGAAACATTTATTGAAGAAGATACAAGAAAAATTATACACAGAATAATGACACCTCTGTCCCCTTCAAAGTTGGCACCTTGGGACCTCACACAGTTCTCCCAATTGCCATCGGCCACCCCATCATATTTTCCTGAATCTCATCAAAGGTCTAAAATCTCTTTCCTTTCAAAGGTGATTTTAGTTTTGGAAAAAATCAGAAGTTGTAGGGTGTGAGATCTTGTCTGTAGGGGGTCTGAGTCACCTAGGTGATTTGATATTTCACCAAAAAACTCTGCAGAAGACGTGATGCGTGTCATGGTGATGAAGCTGCCAATCACCACTTGCCCGTAGCTGCAGCGTCCTGAATCATCAGAATAGTTTCCATGGAGGAATGTTCAAGCTTAATGCAAACTTTAATGCAGATTCATTGCTCTACTTGCTCAGTTTTGAATAAAATGGCTGCACAGAACATATGCTCACTCAATGGCGTCCACTGCCCTCACTGACTAGGACACTCTCTGCATTGAGAGAGGGAAAAGGAGGGAGAGAGAGAGGGACACACATTGTTCATGAATGCATATTCCAGTCCGCTCTCCTTGGCTTCCGGGTTACATAGATGTCGCCCAAAACATTCTTGTTAAATTAACATTGGCTGGACTTTTTCCAGACAGACCTCATGTATGGGGGAGCAAGGTCTCCAATGCTCTGGAGAATAACAGTTTTGAAGTTACTTTCCGGCATTTGAGATTAAGGAGGGAACACAAGGAAGATGTTGTGAAGGAGGGAGAAAGCCAGGCAGGGATTGGATTACAGGCTAGTTAAACTCACACTTTAGAAGGAGGGGTCTGAGAGGGGGCATTTCACAGGTGTGTTAACCTGGAAGCACAGAAACAATGGACGGGGCTTGCTTAAGACAAAGATACACCTTTTACTAAAAAGTTGTATGCCTGGGGCATGACTACCCACCATGACCTGCCCAGGTAGGTATTTATGATCAGATCACCCTGTAAAGTTACTCTCTATAGAACCCCTTTTTTATTATTATTATGTCAAAGTAATTTGACAAGAGCCTTAAAACTGACCCATACAAATGACTGGGCTCTGAAACAGGGTTTAGGAGTCAAGCAGATATGAGTTCTGATCCCCACAATTCCAGCTGCGTGCTCCAGAACAAGTCACTTTGCCTCCTTTAAGTCTCTTTCCTCAGCTGTGAGGAGAATGGGGGTTCTCCTCCCTACCTCACTGGGCTGTTGTGAGGATGAAGAGAAAAAATAAAGTCTGCTTAACAAATGGTGATAGTTGCTGACCCAGTAATCTGGATTGTCACAGAAAATCATCTGAGATATGGAGAAAGATTCACGCACAAAAGATGTCTATCCAGCATTACTTATAATCATAAAAACACGGAAACAGTGTACACAGTATCGGGGGAAAGTGAAGAAAATGATGGTACTGCCATGTTTTCTATGTAAGCTCGGTCGAAAGCATATGCTATGCACTGTTCTGTACCTTGCTTTTTTCACTTAACAGTATGATATTTTGCAAGTTTTAAGTGTGTCTGCAGGATTAGTGCCTAGCATTGGGATTGCTGGATCACAGGATATGCATTTTAAATATGGACAGCTAAGGCCAACTTGTCCCACCAGGAGGCGGTTCCAGTACCCACTCCTTAGAGATCTTGGGAGAGCAAGCTTCTCCAGCTCTCTCCAACAGTGTAATTGAGCTTTTGTTCCTGGCCAACGTGAAAGTGGTATCCCATTGAAATTTTAATTTGCATTTCTCTTATTGTGAGGTTGAGCACCTTTTCATATGTTTAAGAGCCATTTGTGTTTCCTTTCATTGAATTAGTTTCTCAAGTCCCTTTGGACTCCTTTCCTGTCCTGCGGTAGGTTTTTGTTTGTTTTGTTTTTTTGCATTGATTCAGCCCTTCAGCTAACATATATACAAATGTTTTTTCCCTCCAGTTTGTCGCTTATCTTTAAACTTTGTTGGGTAGTTTTGCCATCCAGCTTTTAAAAAAGCCAACAAACATATTGTTTAGGTTCTAGGCAATTGCTCTTTGTGTGCTAGACTTTGTGTGCTGGGACACACTGAATTATATTGTCCCAATCTATTGGCCCTCCTTGCTCTCTCTGAGCTCTTGAGGGCGAAACCATGACTATCTAGTTCACTACTTGAACCCCCAGTAGGCACCCAATAGTTCAGCGATTGTAGTTCTGCTTTGTGAGTGAGTGCCAAGAACTTGTGGCCTAGTGGGTAAATTTGCATAGTAATTAAGAAAAAAACATTGTGGGTTCTATCAACTGCTGCCATGAAACAGTCATGTTCAACTTGTGAGAAAAATTAAATCGTATCAACTTGTGATACAATTGTCAATGTATCATCAAAAGTATTCCTTCCTAAATACTTTTCAAAGTATTATCCTGGCCTCAGAAGTCAGCAGTCTCAACATTCAAGGGCATGTGAGAGTGAAGAAGTCCCCTCCATCCAGCCTCCCACCTGGCTGAGACCCAGTCCAGCCCCAGGTCTGACACTCTCCCAGCCCTTCCGGCTCCCCATTTAGTGGACTTGATGGCAGACTCCAAAGTTGGAAAATTTTAGTTTAAGTAATAATCTTAGTGATCATTTTCCAATGCAAGTCAAAGCTATTGTTCCAGGAACTGAAGGTGTGACCCACCCTGACTCCTGGGGACCATAAGCAGTTCCACCTTTGAGCCTCAGGAGGGCTGCAGGCCATCAAGACGGTATCTGAGCCATTGTCCTCCAGGGTGAGAGGACCACGGCCCAGGGAGAGAATACGGCAGGTTTTTTAATCTAATTAACTTTTCCCTGAATTCCAAACCCCTTACCTACACTTAGTTCTCCTTATAAAAACGGTTGGTTTAAAATGGAATTTCGGATGGTCTGTTAGGGTACAAACCTGCTGTTTTCTCGGATCGCCGGCCATCTGAGTAAAGCGCCCATAGAGACTCAATCCTTGTCCCTGCTTATTGGGTCTGGCAGGTGACAGGCAAAACGAACACTGGCTTTTCCGGTTTCAGGCTGACAGGCAAACCCCATCCGCAGGGCCCAGGCAGCTTCAGAAGACCCTCAACTTCTTGGGGGCCTAGAAGGAAGTGAAGAGTTCCTTCCTAACAGCAAGGTACAGGGTGGCCCAGACTGTGTCACGCAAATGATTAACTCTAATTGATGGAAACTTCAAATCATTCCCAGCTTCACCAGGAAGAGCCAAGAAAATTCAAATTTAAAAAAGAAGAGAGTACAGAACAACACCTGCCTTTAGTGGAGGCTTGAACAGGCCGGGCTAGTTCCTGTTGCCAGGGTCTCGTGTATTGCTTGATGTTCAGGGGCAAAATGGGGCAGAGGTACAGAGTTAAACCTTACCCCGAAGCTGATTTCATTTTGGAGCTTGGCCATTGGTATTGTTTTCCTAAGGGCCACATTCCATGAGCTAGGTGTCAGGGCAGGAGTCACAAAGAGAAGAAAGTCTAGAGTAAAGCTTGTATTCACTCTCCAAGAAAGGAGTGGGGCACAGCGTGGAGGGATACACCAGCATTGAGGGGTGGGGGCTTTGAGCTCTTATTGGATTATAATTAAATGTAAAAAGGGTGTAGGGGTTGCTGTTGTGTGGCCCCTCTGGCTTTCTGGGTAGTAACAGGAAGCTGCAGTTTGTTCCAGTGTTATCTTCTGCCTGTGGTTGTAGGGAGCGATTAGTCACATTCTGTTCTTGCTTTCCAGTAATTCCCAGTACTGGGGACAGAAGCTCAGAAGAGTAAAATAGCAGTCCTGTTTAACAAGGTCATCGGTCTGCTTGGCAAACAGTGCCACAAGAGCAAACGGTGCTGGCTTTATCCTCTCACAAGGGAAGTCGATGTGACATCAGGAGGGCTGTATTCAAGCATCTAACACTCTGCTCTACTCACATGGTTAGCCCCTCCTCCCAGAGAGCATGATGGAGTCACTGGAGACAATGACTCCAATCATACCAGATGTCTGCAATGCTGTGGGCAACAAAGGGCTGCATACAAAACCTGACAAGCTCGGGGGTCCACATGGTGGGCTGTACAAACCCAGAAACCAAAGTAGTCACACAGGGTGGTTTGAAAATTCCTAACCAAGCCCTGACTGGTGTGGCTTAGTGGGGTGGGCTTCACCCCGCAGACAGAGGGTGACCATTTCGACTTCCAGTCAGGGCAGGTGTCCAGGACTGAATCTGCAACCTAGGCATGTGCCTGACTGGGAATCGAACCGGGGACCTTCTGCTTTGCAGGACAATGCCCAACCAACTGAGCCACACCAGTCAGGACTCTTCAAGGCTATCTTTATTCTTAACCTTTTATGTTGAAAAACATCAAGTTTACAGAAAAATTGCAAAAACAATGTGGTGAACTGACATTATACTCCTCACCTATGTTCACCAATTGTTGTTATTGTTTGCTACATTTGCTTTATCACAGTATACAATATACGAGTATACCATTGTCTTTTTAATGAACTATTTATGAGCAAATTGTAGACTTTTACCCCCAAATAGTTCCATCTTTGCTGCTAACATTAAGGACATCCTCTTAAATAATTATAATAAAATTATTTTTCAGAAAATTTAATATTGTTAAATTACTTCTATCTAATCTGTAGTTCATATTCAAATTTCACTAATTGTCCCAATAAAGCCCCTTTAGCTTTCTTTTCCAGACCAGGACCTAATCCTGGTTGCATTTAGTTGTTTGTCTTCTTAATTTCCTTTCATCTAGAAGAGTTCCTCAACCTGGTCTTTATGACCTTGATGTTTTTAAAGATTACAGGCCGGTTGGTTTGTAGAATTTCCTTTAGTTTGGGTTTGTCTGATGTTTCCTCATGATTACAATCAGACTATGCAAGTTTGATAAAAAATAATTTTAATTGCTCATGATTCTTGTATATTATAACTAAATTATCAGACAAGTCACATTTTGAAACAGATTTTTTCATTAGTTTACATTCATTTGCAGCTACTTTCTAAAACATTTTCTCCATTTTTGTACTGCCTCCTTTGGTAAGCATTGAACATGGTAAAATAATTTTTTGAATTTAGTGTTTATTCATTTGAACATAGATCAGGGAGTCCTTTCTAGCTCACTCTATTTTTATTAGACCTGGTTTTTTAAATCTTTTTATAATATTTGGACATTAACGGTTTATTTTGAAATTAAGACATCTCACCCCTCCCCGCACCTCCCAGACCAAGTCTCTCCTGTTCTCCTTGCATGTCCGTGTCTAGCAACAATCCCTGCCGAACCTCAGGAAGCCTTCAGGAAACAATGGTGGACTCCATGAACAAATTTAGTGGTTAACATGCTGAATTTTCTTAATTCAGGTTCTATGCAGGAAATAATTTTGGTTGCTATTAATTACTATACATTGAGAAGTATAAGACTTTAAGCATTACAGGTTTACAAAAATTTCTTCCACTAATGATTTAGGTGCCTCAATCTTCCAATGAGCCCAAAGTCCCCAAATCTTAGACTAAAGCCCTACTGGAGCACGGGTGTACTTAAAGGGGGAGAGCTTGGGGTATGGGTGGTTGGCCTGAATCCAGGCTTCTCTGGGGAAAGGCTCCTCCCAGAAGTGTAGGCAGAGGCAGGCTTTCCGGCTCTACTAGAGGACACCAGGTTTGAAGGCAGAGAATCTGACCTAGTCACTCTTTGGTTTGAACCTTCCAAGTTTTTAATGTGGCCCAGCCTAGAGCCAGGCCACCTTTGCAGGCTGACTGTTAACAGAACTCAAGGGGTTCACTGCTTGGGGTGTTGATTTCAAAAAATGAGACATGGTTGTGGCAAGGTAGTTTTATTTACCTGAAGCAAGTAAAGGAGACAGGGGATTCATATACAAAGCTCTGTCTCCTCAAAGGGAGGCTTAGCCATTGCTTATATACACTATTTAGTCAATTACATGTTGATTTAGTCTTTGTAGTTGGTTCCATTTATCCTGTTGAGTTCCTGTCAGCTCATCCTGTTTACAACTGCATCTACTGTGCTACATTTTAACATTTAGCAAGAAATAATTTTTAGCCCTGGCCAAGGGCTCATCTGGCTGGAGCAGTTTCCCGGTATCCCATAAACCAAAAGGTTGCAGGTTCGATTCCCAGTTGGGGCACATACCTAGGTTACAGGTTCAATCCCTGGTCAGGGTGCCTAGGGGAGGCATCCAATCAGTGTTTCTCTCTCACATCAATTTCTCTCTCTCTCTCTTCCCTCTCCCTCCCTCCTTCCCATCCTCTCTCTAAAATCAATAGAAACAAATCCTCGGTGAGGATGAAAAATAATAATAATAATAATAATAATAATGATAATTTTTTTAAATGAAATAACATTTAGAACTACCAGACCTTGAGGTCTTTGTCCTGTCTGAGAAGATGCTCCCTCACCATTGTTCCTCTGAGAGAAACACAGCCTCCTCCGCCCCTCTCCCTGGAGTTCTGTTTGTTTAGCATAAAGAAAGATGCTCAAACTCACAGAGAATTAAACAAATTTGAATTATAATAAAATATCAGTTTCAGTTTATCTGATTTTTAAAGATTGATCAATTACTTATACCCAGGAATGTGGCAAAAGAAGTACATTTACATACTTTTCCTACCTTTTACAGCATCTGTTTAAACTTCAAATGCTTCTACGTGTGGACCAAGCAATTCCACTTCTTGGACTCTTTCCTATAGAAATACTCACACAAGTACAGAAAAAAAGTTAGATGTTCATTCTAACCTTTTTTAAATTATTTATTTTATTTTATTTTTCCCATTACCATTTATCCCCCGGTACCCTCTCCGACCTCCATCCCCCGCCCCCAGCAATCACCACACCACTGTAACCATCAGTAACAACGAAAAGATGGAAACCGATGGCTCCGCTGTCCACCGACAGGGGCTGGTTGGACAGATGACGACACCACATGTCGCGTAACACAGCCCGGCTGTGAGAGAACAAGGTAGATCTGCACAATCTAATATGACATGTATTCAAGATATGCTGTTAAACGGAAAAAGCAATTTGCAAAACAGATTAAATATGGTTATTAAGATTTTGAAAACATGAATTAGTTTGTATGTTAAAATATAAACAGCAAAAAAAGAAACCTGAAAAAAACCTACCCTAAACTATGAACAAGTAATGTTGGATTATGGGAGACTTTCACATTCTTTGTTCTATAATTTGTGATGTTTGAAATTTTTATAAGAAATGTTATTTGAAACTCATTTTTTAGAAAACAAAGATTTAAAAGGGCCATAATAAAAAAAAATTGTATGTGTGAGGTCAGGGAGTTGGTGGGTGTCCAGATGCAACAAGACTGACAATATGTTGGCATCTGCCGAACCTGTAGACACAGTACATAAGGGTCCCTTGTACTTTCTACTTTCGTACAGATTACTTCACAATAAAATGTAAAAAACAAAATACAAAAAAACCCTAGGACAGATACAAAAAGAGCAAGCACAGCCTGTATGTCAATGTGAAAGGATAGAATTCTTTGGAGTTCTTTAAGCATCTAAGTTTAGAGTTTAGTGGACAGAGAATGAAGCTCATTGACTTTTTAAAAGTGTGAAAACTTATTTTTAGAGAGATTACTTTGTATAATTTGGGTTGGAAGAGAGAGGGATTAGAGGTGTGGACCCCAGGAAGAAAGACTTGATGTGAACCCCAAGAAGGAATTGCTCTGCTGAGATGGACTCGCCATGGTCAACCAAGAGCCCGAGTTTTATAAACACTAAGAGCCTAGTGGCTATTTGCTGAAAGAGGCCCCTCAGGTGCTGTGCATACCAGGAAGAACCTCAGACTGAACCCTCCACTCCCTGTACAATGTCCTGCTGGGTTATGCAGTCTGAATCAACCATTGCAGGGAAGCCCTGGTTTTGTCCATAACAGATTAAGACCTGCACTGTCCTATCAGAACTATGCTAATTATATCCTCATTTGCATCTATACTGATTGATCAGAACTGCATGATTTAGACCAATCAGAACTGTACAATTTGGAAACCTCATTTACATGAAACTGGCCAAAATGGGAACTATGCCTGGAAAAATTTTCTTTTGAAAGGTGACTTTGTCTTTGTCTTGACTGAGCACACTTTTGGTTTCTGTCCAAGGCTGTTTCTGCTTGGTTTACAAATTCTTCCTTGCTCCAGTGCCTTTTTTGGATTCCTTAACAGAGGTGAGGAGACCAACTAGAAATCATTCTCCTACAGGTCAATGGCAATTAGGTAGAAAGCAAGGGTCAGTTAGAGATGGGATGTAGGTCTTGTGAAAAAGTCATGGCAACTGTTGGGTAGTGGGAAGGTGAGACAGGAGTCCCAGGTAACATCTCAGATCTTCCTCAGAGGACCTGGGAGGCTGGTGTGGCCATTAACAGAATCAGACAGAGATCAGATTCCTGAGTGGTACCACATCCCATTCACTTTCCCTGCAGAGTTCTGTGGCTGCATTGGAGCTGGCTTTTGCAGGGCTCACATGGGCTTGAACAATGACTTCTACTTTGGTTCCTCCTTCGCCTCTATTCCTCCCAACACCATTTTCCATTTCTTGTAAGGTTCTCTACTTGGTCATAGGAATTAGCTGGAGGATTTTTTATATTCATTTGTTCATCCAATTTCTTTCAGTACCTACAACAAGCACAGGTACTGAGTACACACAGTAATGAATAGAATAGACAGATGACTGGTTTCCTGAAGCCTACGTATAGTTCATTCTTCCACCATCACATACATAGTTTTGTTTGTCTTCTTCTTTAAAAATATTATTTTTATTGTGGCAAAATACATATAGTATGTATTACTCTAACCATTTTTAAGTGAACAGTTTTGTGGGAATAATTATATTTGTTTCTTGTGAGACTGAAACTCTACCTATTAAATAATAACTTCCTATTCCACCCCACCTGCCAGCCCCTGGCAACCACCATTCTTTCTGTCTCCCAATTTGATTATGCTGGGTACCTAATATAAGTGGAATCATACAGTATTTGTCTTTTTGTGCCTGGCTTATTTCATTTAGCATGCAGTCCTTAAGGTTCATCTATGTTGTAGCCTGTGTCAAAAGTTCCTTCCCTTTTTAGTCTGAAATAACATTCAATTATATGTACAATTGACTCTTGACGAACAGGTTTGAACTGTGTGTGGATCCACTTATATGTAGATTTTTTCAATAAATACTTACAGTATTACAAATATATTTTCTCTTCCTTATGATTTTTTCAATAACATTTTCTTTTCTCTATCTTACATTATTGTAAGAATGTAGTATATAATACATATAACAAAAATAATGTTAATCAACTAAATGTTTATGTTATCAATAAGGCTTCCAGTCAACAGTAGTCATTAGTATTCCCTGGCTGGTGTGGCTCAGTGGATTGAGTGCCACCCTGCGAATCAAAGTTTCGCTGGTTCAATTCCCAGCCAGGGCACATGCCTGGGTTATGGGCCAGGTCCGCAGTAGGAGGCGCACAAGAGGCAATATCATATTGATGTTTCTCTCCCTCTTTTTCCTTCCCTTCCCCTGTCTCTAAAAATAAATAAATAAAATCTTTAAAAACAACAACAACAACAACTCAGTAGTCTACTAGTTAAGTTTGGGGGGAATTAAAAGTTATAAATAGATGTGTGTGTGTGTGGGGTCGGTGCCCCTAACTTCCACTTAATTCAAGGGTCAACTGTATAGTCCACATTTCCTTGGGTTGCTTCCACCTTTTGGCTATTGTGGCAACGGTGCTATGAACATGGGTGTACAAATATCCTTTGAATCCCTGCTTTCAAGTCTTTGGCTATGTACCCAGAAGTAGAGTTGTTGGATCATAGGTAGTTCTATTTTTAATTTATTGAGGAACCGCCATACTGTTTTCCATAGTGACTACACTATTTCACTCTCACTAACAGCATACCATAGTAGTTCCAATTTCTCCCCATCCTTGTCAACATTTGTTATGTTGTTTCTATAGTAATCATCTTAATGGGTGTGAAATTGTAGATGGGTTTTAAAATATAAAATTTATTTACAATTAGTATTGCTTAAGGATATTTGATTTTAAAGTATATTTTATTGATTGTTATTAGTTGTCCCAATTTTTCCTCCTTTGTCCCCCTCTGCCTGATACCTCCCTTCCTTCAGCAACCCCCCTGTTAGTTCATATCCATGGGTTGTACACGAGTTCTTTGGCTTCTCTATTTCCTATACTATTCTTAATACCAATTTTGTACAACCAATGCTTTTTAATCCCTGTGCCTTTTCCCCCATTCTCTCCCTTCCTGCTCCCAGCTGATATCCCTCCATGTGATCTCCATTTCTATGATTCTGTTCCTGTTCTGGTTGTTTGCTTACTTCATTTGTTTTTTGGATTCAGTCATTGGTAGTTGTGTATTTGTTCCCTTTTTAATGTTCATAGTTGTGATCTCCCTTTTTTTAATTAAAAAAATTTAAATTTTATTTCATTGATTATGCTTTTACAGGTATTGATTATGTTTTACAGTTGTCCTGATTTTTCCCCCTTTGCCCCCCTCCACCCAGCAACTCCTACTCCCTCAGGCAATTCCCCACCTTTGTTCATGTCCATGGGTCATGGGTATAAGTTCTTTGGCTGCTCCATTTCCTCTACTGTACTTTACATCCCATGGCTGTTCTGTAACTACCTATTTGTGCTTCTTAAACCCCTCACCTCCTCACCCATTCCCCACACCTCCTCCCATCTGGCAACCCTCAAAACACTCTTTGTATCCCTGATTCTGTCTTTGTTCTACTTGTTTACTTAGTTTATTTTTCAGATTCAGTTGTTGATAGATATGTATTTTTTGCCATTTTATTGTTCATAGTTTTCATCTTCTTTTTCTTAAATAAGTCTCTTTAACATTTCACATAATAATGGCTTGGTGATAATGAACTCCTTTAGTTTTACCTTGTCTGGGACGACTTTATCTCCCCTTCCATTTTAAATGATACCTTTGCTAGATAGAGTAATCTAAGTTGTAGGTCCTTCCTTTTTATTACGTGAATACTTCTTGCCAGCCCCTTCTAGCCTGCAAAGTTTCTTTTGAGAAATCAGCTGACAGTCTTACAGGCACTCCTTTGTAGGTAAATCTCTGCTTTTCTCTTGCTGCTTTTAAGATTCTCTCTTTATCTTTAACCATTGGTATTTTAATTATGATGTGTGTTGGTATGTTCCTCTTTGGGTCCAACTTGTTTGGGATTCTCTGTGTTTCCTGGACTTGCATGTCTATTTCCTTCACCAAATTAGGGAAGTTTTCTTTCATTATTTTTTCAAATAAGTTTTACATTTCTTGCTCTTTCTCTTACCTTTCTGGCATCCCTATGATTTGGGTGTTGGTACATTTGGTGATATTCTAGAGTCCTCTTTTTTTTTTGGAATTCTTATTTCTTGTCTCTCTTCTGGTTGAATGCTTATTTCTTAAAGTTCCAAATCGTTGATTTGAATCCCAGCTTCCTTCCTGTCACTGTTGGTTCCCTGTAGATTTTTCTTTATTTCACTTAGTGTAACCTTCATTTCTTCCTTTATGCTGTTGCCATACTCAGTGAGTTTTTTGAGCATCCTGATCACCAGTGTTTTGAACTCTGCATCTGATAGGTCGACTATCTCAGTTTTGTTTAGTTCTTTTTCTGGACTTTTGTTCTGTTCTTTCATTTGGATCATATTTCTTTATCTCCTCAATTTGGCAGCCTCTCTGTGTTTGTCTCTGTGTATTAGGTAGAGTTGTTTTGACTCCCTGTAAATGGCACCTGTAAATTGTGTGGGAAAGAGCCTTAGGTAATCACCAGGGTAGGGCAATCTGCTTCACCGATTTGTGGCTCTGTGTGGGGGTAGGGTTCACAAGAGGGAACTGTGCCGCTGCCTGGCTTCTGGGTGTTTGCCCTGTACTCACCCTGTTTCCAGTCACTTCACCCACTCCCCATATGTGACTGGTGCCCTTCCAGCTGTTACCCTGGTGTTGAATCCCAGAGCGGGTGGATTTGCACACATTTTAAGACCACGTGGGACCTTCAGGTGGTGTTTCCTAAAAATCCTGCAGTTTCTTCTGCTGCTCCAACCCCACTGGTTTTTACAGCCAGAAATTATGGTGTTTATCTTCCAAACACTAGAATCCTGGGCTGTGCAGTCTGGCCTGGGGTTGGGCTCACTCGCTGCCAAGGTATCTTTCCTGATTTGTATCCACCACATGTGGGTGTGGGGCCACCCCTGCCCATTCTGCCACCACCGCTGCACTACACCACACCTGCTCACCTCTCAGCCCCTCCCACCGTCTGGATGAGTGTGGCTTCATTAAGTCCTTGGTTGTGGAATTTCATATAGTTTGACTTTCTGACAGTTCTGGGTGTTATCTGTTTTGAGATTTAGTTGTAATTCTTTTTGTGGTTGCACGAGGAGACAAAGCGTGTCTCCGTATGCCTCATCTTGACTGGAAGTGTCGGATATGTGATTTTTCATTCAAAAGGTTCTTCCCCCCATTTAAACCACTGCAATCAGAGGTAGGAAGATTTGGGAAGGACCAGCATTTGAATTACTTTTCTCTTCCATGTGTCTAACCCTAGTAAAATGAATGCAGCACACCTGGAGGGTTCAATTCATTCTGTATAGGGTTACTGCTTAGATCAGTTTCCCCATCTATAAAATGAGAATAATAATAGTATCTACCTTGTAGGGTTGTTATGAAGAGTCAATGAGTTAATTAATATAAAGCACTTAGACTATGGCCTGACACAATGTAAGCTCTGTATATGTACCTGTTAAATAAAGTAATAAAACATGGTTTACAATATTGTGGCTTCTTTGGAGGTAGTAATGAAATATAAGAATTGGCCCTGACTGGTGAAGCTCAGCAGATTGAGCGCGGGGTATGAACCAAAGGGTCACCAGTTCAATTCTCAGTCAGAGCACATGCCTGGGTTGTGGGCCAGGTCCCCAGTAGGGGGTGCTTGAGAGGTAACCACACACTGATATTTCTCTCCCTCTCTTTCTCCTTCAATTCCCCTCTCTCTAAAAGTGAATAAGTAAAATCTAAAAAAAAAGAAATATAAGAATTGTGTATTACACTGGAAGGAAACATTAATTTATCATAACTTTACTGAAAACCTGTATGTCCAGGATTATTCTAGGCACTGGGAGGGGACATAGGAGATTCCCCAAGACTTACCTGGGCTTTAGCTCCCTGGTGAGAAGAGCTTCTGAATTTCAAGTTTCAGGTTCCCCAGAATTAAAAACATAACTGCTCAGCTTGCACAGACCCTGGACACTGTCCTGGACATTCTATATGTCATTTCTAATCCTTACAACAACCTTATAAAGCAAAGAGTTATTAATACCAGTTTACAGATGATAAAATTGAGCCTCTGCGGAATTAAGAGACTTGCCCAAGATGGGGACCATGATGGGAAATGAGTCCAGGGGAAGAGGCAGGGCCAGCTCACCCGAGAGCTTGAGAACTTCAAGGTTAATGAACATCCACCATTTACTGAGTTGTACCACATGCCAGGCCCACACTAAGCCTTTCCACCTGGGACTCATCATAGAACTCACCATTCGTGGATGAACTCTTCCAGGGATGAACTTTTACCAAAGAGGAACCAGAGGCAGAGTGGGGCTAAATCATCAGCTAGCAAGAGTGAATTTATTCTCAAGCCAGCAAGCACCTGGAAGGGTGATTAAGCACTTAGTAGTTTAAAGGAGACCTTTTGCTTCAAAATCATCTGAGTTGTATATCAAAATGCAGATTCTTAGTCCTATTAAATAAAAATCTGCCTAGGATTTGGACCTTTCAGTAAAGCTTTCTCTGGAACTTGAAAATAAGTGGATATAATTGCCTACAGAGAGTTAAACCGTGAAGTCAACATTAAAGAATTTAAAAATATGAAAGCATACAGGCAAGATATGTCACCATGAAAGGGACAGATCAGTCTCCCCGTCCCCTGTTAGTGCTAACCAGATTGATTGCATTAGCAAATATAAAGGAAGAGTGAATAGAAGAAAGTGCTATGACCTTGGCATGGAGAAGCATTTTTTAAATAAGATGCAAAAAGCACAAGCCTTAAAAGAAAAAGATTCAAACATTCAACTACATAAAAATTAAAAACTTCTGTACAACAAAAGCTATCCTTTAAAAAAGTGAAGAAAAGCCACAGAAGGGGAGAAGATATTTGCATTACATATAATCAACAACAGATTGCATATAATCAACAAAAGATCAGTATCTAGAATATAGTATAAAGAACTTCTAAAAATTAAGTTTAAAAAAGAACTATCTCCATAGGATAATGATTAAAGTGCATGAATAAGCAATTAGGAAAAAAAAAGACGAAACCACAGATATACATGCAAAAAGGTGTTCAACCTTACCAAGGATAGGGAAATGCAAATCAAAACCACAAGGAGACATTTCAAGGGCTGGCGAGGCTGTGCAGCAGTGGGAACTTCTGTGCACACTGGTACCACTGGAAAGTGGGACAGGCTCTTTGGCAACAGCTAATAACATTTAAGATGCAAATACCTCACGATCCAGTAATTGCCCTCCTAGAAAAATTCTCCCATATATGCTCCATGGGACAAATACAAAAATGTCCTATACAGCATTGTATGTAATAAAAATGGAGACAATATAAATTTCCACTAGTAGAAGTGAAGCAATAAATGTATGATCCTACAATGGAACACCATGCAAAAGTTAAAATAAATGAATTAGAGTTACATGTATCAACATTTAAAAATGTAAGTCAGATCCCATCTCTCTTCTGCTCTAAATTCTTCAGTGGCTCCCTATTTCATCCCAATGAAAACAAAGTCCTCACAATGGACTACAAGTCCCTCCATTACTGGTACCTCTCACCCCACCTATTATTTTTCGGACACCACCCGGAGTGCTCTCCATGGCTCCCTTCTTCACCTCCATCAAGTCTTGGCTCGGACGTCACCTTCACTCTGAGGCCCTCCTCAGCCACTCAGTTTACAAATCACAATTGCAAGTGCCTTTCCCCTTGATGCTCCTGAGCCCACCTGCCCTGCTCTGCTTTTCCTTTCTCTCAAGCAAGATCTCCTTTCAAACGATAAATGATATACGATATACTTCACATGTACTTAATGTTTACTTGCTGTCTTTCCCTGCTAGAATAAACGTCTCAGAAGGGCAGAGACTTTGTCAGCTTTGTTTACTAATATATCCAGAACATCAAGAGTGAATAAACACAGCTAAATCTCAAAATCACAGTTACCAATAAAATCATGATGTAGAAGGAGACTTATAGTATAATATTGTCTATATAGTGTTTTAAGACATGTAAAGTAATACTATATGTTGTTTATATATACATATACATGTAGTAAAATTATGAAAACTAAAGGAATGATAAATTTAGGACAGTAATTGTCTCTGGTTTTGGGTGAGGGCATGATTGCAATTGTTTTGTTTTTAAAAATTGATTGGAAACAAATATTACAAAATCTTGAGACTTGACAAAACTAAGGTGAGATGTGGCATCAATTCTATTATTTTCTCTTTTTTTGTGTAGACTTGAAATATTTCTTTTTTAATATATATTTTATTGATTATGCTATTACAGTTGTCCCATTTCCCCTCCTTTCTCCCCCTCCAACCCTTACCCCCCCTTTCCCCACCCTTTAGTTTTGTCCATAGGTCACACACATAAGTCCTTCTGCTTCTGCATTTCCTATACTATTCTAACCTCCCCCTGTCTGTTGTCTAGCTCCCATTTATGCTACTTATCCTGTGCCCCTTTCCCCCTTCTCCCCCTACCACTCCCCTCTTGATATTCCTCCATACCTTATATAAATCCCTTTAACATTTCATATAATAAAGGCTGGG
>PVJI01018149.1:0-34025 GCA_004026765.1 Micronycteris hirsuta | reverse complement strand
TGGAAACGTTTCTACGTATATCTACACATCTCTCCCAAGAGATTCGCTATTGACATTAGCATATAACAGGCACTAACAAGTGTCTTAGTGGAGAATCTTCTTTAAAGAAAACTAATGCAGTGTTTTTCTAAGCACTTATTTTTTTTCAGGCCACACTTATTAACCACCCATGAAACCAGTTTTTACAAACTGCCTTAGCCATCAGCTCTAAGTCTGAACTTCTCACTTGCCTCTGCCTTTTCTATCTGGAATAGTAAAGCTGGATCATTAAAAAGAGGAAGTGGAGTGGGTGAGGAAAGAACTTATGAAGTAGAAATGAAGACTTTCTACCGGTGGCATCAACTTTTTTTCTGTCTAGGATTATAACATTTACTTGCAAATGTACATAAACACAGCTGCGATACTCGTGCTATGCGCATTGTCGATGGAGTTGAGTCTCAGAAAAACTAGAAAGACCTCTTTTTAAACTAGTTGCAGAGCCTACAGGATTAATGTGCAACTCAGAGGTGTTCTTTTGTCTTGTGTTCAGGTATTTCAGCTTTCTGCATGAGGTCTGTAGGGAAAGGTCATTGTCAGCTGTTGCATGGTTGCAGGGTGATTTACTTACCTCTGAAACAGTGAACGAATCCTTGACTCCCCAAGAATACATCCCCTCTCTCGCCTCCTCAAGCAAAGGAGGAAGACTCTCTCTGCCATTTTCCTCTTAAGGCTGTACCACAGCCACTCATTCAGGAACCCTACGTGAACACCACAAAAGGTGACGGGCCTCTCCTTTGCCACCGAAGGAGAACTGACTAGGCATCGTGAAGACCTTTTTGGGCCTTACGTATTTTCATCTGCAAAACTGGGAGTTTGAACTAGAACCTCTCCAAGATCCTTTTCAGTTTCTAATTCCTACAGTTCTAAGACCTGGCATTTGACTAGTTCCTCTAAAAACTTTTTATGGATGTCTGCTGTTGGGTTAAGAAAACTCTAGGCACCTGCGCTTAGACAGCAGTGTTTGAAGGCACGGGTGTCTCTCAGGGAAACGAGACGTAGGTACCACCTCTTCCAATCTGGCCACTGGTTCTGGACCCTGCAGATGCATTTTCTGCAGTTTAGCAATGCCAGAAACACACAGATTTTGTTTCTTAAAGACCTATTTTTAATTTATTTTTCAAACACCAGCATTTGCACTTCACCCCCACAAAATTCGCACATTTTTAAAAAGAAGGTGTGCAACGTGAGTCAAATTTTTCCCTAATTTGTGGAAGTTTATTAAATTATAGGTTTTTCAGTTTTAAAAAAAGCGGTCAGACCACCTGCCAGAATTTTTAAGGTTCAATGCCTTTTTGCAGGTAAAAATGATGTTGAATTAATTCAGACAATATTTATATAGGCCAACAGTTTAGACGATAGCAACAGTAAGTTATTTTAAGTGCTGTCTGTCTGTTCAGTACTATGCTAACTGCTTCATAAGCATCGATTGGTTTAATATTCACAAAACTTCCCCCAGATAGGATTGCCACGCCATCATGCATGAAAGAATGGAGCCTTAGAAAGTTAAGCAACATACCCAGATGGTGGAGTTAAGAAAAGGTGGGTTCAAGATTTAAGTCCAGGTTGCTCCGTTTTTGTGTTTATGCATAAAGCAAACACGTTTGGGTGCCTACTCTTCCCGAGATGCCGTACTCCAGGTGTGACTTCAGACACGGGGTCTTGAAGCCTTTGCCCCGTTCTAGCTTTCTGTTCTTCACGAGAATCTGAAGTAGTGGCTGGAAATGTGTTTTCCTCTCACTATATGGCAGCACCTTGATGACACTGGCAGTGTGTTCAGGTGGAGGGTTCAGTGTAGCACGTGTCTGTCAAGCAGCCCCTGTGAGCAGAGCTCTACGCTAAGTGCTGTGAGCACATTAAAATCCGCAGGACGCCGTTGTTCTGAGCCAGCATCACGGAGATTTGAAAAGACAAGATTAGCTTTGGCTTCTGTGGCTCAGTGGATTGAGCCCTGGCCTGAAAACCAAACTGTCACAGGTTCAATTCCCAGTCAGGGCACATGCCAGGGTTGTGGGCTTGGACCCCAGGTGGGGGCATGTGAGAGTCAACCCATCAATGCATCTTGTGCACATAGATATTTCTCTCCTTCTTTCTCCTTCCCTTCTGATCTCTCTAAAATAAATAAATGAAATCTTAAAAAAAAAAAAAAAAGACAAGACCATACATGACCTAAAAGTGGGAGGCTTAAAGACCAAGGCCTATGGTAGGGGTGGCTTCCCAGACTGAGGGAACAACAAGAGAAAAACACAGAGGTAGGAAATCTTGAGGAACAGAAGCCAGGGTTGGCCGGATCAGCGCGAGATGTAAGGGAACATGAGAGATGAGCCCGGGAAAGACAAAGCGGAAGATCATGCAGGGTTTTAAATGTAGTCTGGGGACTCTAAGCCTAATCACATATGTATTAGGAAGCTATTGAAGGGGATATATCAGAACCGGGCCTCCGGGAATGAAACAAAATAAATTATACAGATCGAATAAGGATAGAAGATGCTGAAGATAACTCACCAGTCCAAGGCTGGAACAAAGCGGCGTGTCCATGAGAGGTTGGGGGAGAGAAAAGTGAGAGATGTCGACATTTCAGCACTACTGACAGTGCTGTCCTTCGGGTTTCTGGGGACACCGTTCATGGTATCTTTCTGTGTGAATGACATCCCTTGGAGTTGGACACAGTGTAGCCTACTCATTTACTCTCGTGATGACAATCACGGCCTGGGGGGTAAGGCAGAATTTTCAGGGTGTGGTTGTTGTTGATAAGCACCGATATGACCCAGATAGGGAAAGGGAGGCAACCACAGATGTTGAGCTGACATTATGTGCCAGGCTCTGTGCTTTATAGGACCTGTATTCATATAATCCTCCTGCAGCCTTGCAAAGAAGGTATTATTAGGTCTACTGGAGGTGGAAAATGGAGTTTGAAAATGTCTAGCACCTTGCTCCAAAATCCCATGTTAATTTAGCAAAGCCAAGATTATAATTTGGGTCTGTTTGACTCCATGTCTTATGCTTACTCCTGAAAATTAGGGGAAATTCTTAGACTGTATTATGTTCCCCCACATTTCTTAGAAGTGGGTGCATTAATACATTTTCTGTCATCTTGGGGGGCCAAATCAGTTTTGGGGTCTGGGAAGGTAAGAATGCTGGG
Organism: Micronycteris hirsuta; assembly: GCA_004026765.1. Classification (NCBI taxonomy): domain Eukaryota; kingdom Metazoa; phylum Chordata; class Mammalia; order Chiroptera; family Phyllostomidae; genus Micronycteris; species Micronycteris hirsuta. The sequence continues at coordinate 30,847 of PVJI01018149.1, read as the reverse complement.
GCTGAGTTGGGCCAGGCTGCGAGAAGAGCAGCTCTGAAGTTCACGGCTTTGTCTCAGGAAAGCAAACAAAGGCAGGACACTGGCATGGGCCCCAGGCCAGCACTGCCACAGAACAACAGAAAGGGAGGGGACTTGGAGGTGACTGGGCTCCATTCTCCTTGCCATGTGCTCACTGCCCATTTAACTATTTTCCATTTAGTAAGAAAATCGGGCCAGAGAAATGCTAAACAATCACCCAAATCACAGAGCTAACTGGCAGCAAAAGTGGGATTGAAATCCAGGTCTCCTGGCTTGAAGGCAGAATTCTGCCCTCCACACCCCAGGGAAGGGTGAGGACAGAGACGGACAGGAAGACCGGGGGGGTCAGATAACGTCAGGGGCAGGGACCAACGTGGAAGGCGAACTGGCCTCATCGGCACTGTGTACAAGGGAACGCGGTACCTGGGGTCCTGACCGGGGGTCAGAGGTTGGGCCTGGGGACAGGCCATGGATTTGGGGCAGGGCCGTCCTTCCCTGGCCTCTCCCTCGCTCTACCTCACAAATGCAACGGACTCTATTTCTTCCATCTAGTCAGGGCACACTCCAGCTCACACCAACACCCCAAACAACACTTCCACTGCCCCATTTACCTGTCATTGCCTGGACCAGCCGGGGTGGGGCAGGCCTCTGGGAATCGTCTGCCTGCAGTCCCAGTCATCTCAGCAGCTGCAGGGAGCCAGGAGAAGCCACACTGAGAGGTGGGTTGAAAGGTCACTGTAGGGCAACACGAAAGCATGTCTCCCCATGAAGAGCAGCTTTCTGCCTCTGTCCCCCAGGCCCTGTCCCCAAATAAGTGAGCACATTGGAGCAGCTAATCATGGACCAGTCTATTCAGCTACTCAGGAGAATGGGAAGGTGTCTCCTTGGGTTCCGTATGCCTTCAGAGAAAGAATATCAAGGAGACCATGGAGAACCATCATTAGAATAATCACCGTTTACAAGACATGTTCATCGTAAGATTTGTTTCTTCAACATATATTTATTGGAGGCCTCATTTATTCGATAGGTGTTATTTCCAATTTGCAGTTTAAGACACTGCCCATCAGAAAGGCTAAACAATGTGTTACGGTGGCGCCATGAGCCAGTGCTGGGAGCAACTCAGAATCTAGGTGTTCGAACTTCTGAAAAAGGAGTCTGGCTTGGAAATTGAAAGAAAGCTCTGGAAAGTAACCTTTGTCCTAGCCAGAGGCTTGGCCAACTGGAAAGAGCTCACGGAGGTTTTGTCGAAATGTAAATTCCTGAATACTGCTCACCAGAGCTCCTGGTCCAGGCATCTGTGGCTCAGAGATTTTCATTTCTGACACCAGGTGACCTCACCTTGAGTACCATTAATCAGGTCTGCAGACAAGCTGCCCCCCAACCATCCCACCAACCGATGAACTTGGCTTTAAGAAATCTGGAAAGTGTCAACCCCAAGATTTATCAGTCCCCTCCCTATCCCTGAAATTTGTTTCCTTAAATTTTTCCTTAATCTAAGCTATGACTCCTTCACCCACAAACCCTGCCAGATTTAAGTCCAAATCTGCTTGTTCTATCACCAAGGTAGATCAGATCATCACTGATTTCCAGAAAATGGTCCTTAGCCATTCTCCCCCATGCATCTTCCCTCCTGTGTCACCTAGCTAGACCCCGGGGTTCTTGTGCAGCAGAAGCATGAGCAAAGGGTACCGGGAGGGGTCTTTTCTTTCCCTGGGCTCTAAAGCAAATTGCCGTGGAAGGAGCCTTGGTAACTTCCAGCCTCAGTGTCTTCCATCAAAACCAATGAACTTCACAGCACTTTGCAACACAACTGCCTTCCGAGGCCTGATTTCTGACAGTAAAAAAGAAGATTTGATAGCAACTTCCAACCATGAGGCCATGTGACAGAGGACTGGTGTCAGCCTGGGTCCTGCTGGGGTACGGCGGGGGAGGGATGTCTGTCACTTGCTGTTTTAAAAACTTTTGACCCAAGAATTTCTGAAACAGTAGTGCACATCCAAGCTCTCTCTCTCTCTCCTTCATTCTGCTGATGTGGTAAGATTGAAGGCAAAGCCGGGCCAGCACCTTCACTGTTTGTGTCGGGAGAGTTGGAGACTGGAGAGAGTTTGAAGCTGTTGGGAGGTCAGATACCCATTCAGTGTGTGTGTGTGTGTGTGTGTGTGTGTGTGTGTGTGAGAGAGAGAGAGAGAGAATGAATACATATATTTTCCTAAAAAGCATGGCATAGGATAGAGTTCACCCATTTCAGTGATTTTCTCCAGGGGGCAGTTGCTTATGCGGAATTTACTGAGCAGATCAAATTTAATGTCCAAAAAGGAACTGGCCTAGCCTGTAGCTGGCACTCAGAAAGCTGAGAGCAGGTGGGTTGATTGGGGAGGGTCGGAGGGAATGAAGACAGAGAGCCCATGCAGCAGGGATGTTTAGTCAATCAGGTTGTAGCACAACAGACTGGGGACATCAGCCAGCAATCAGGGGATCAGGGCAGATTGTTTGGGATTGGAAATGAACCAAAACATGAATTGTCATAGATGAGCAAGTAAGAGGTGTCTGAGTTCGGAAGTAAAACGGACCAGACCTGGACAGCTCAGGCCCCTCGCCCGTCTGCCCTTGGCAGGCAGGGCTCCTTGAAGTGGAGAGCAAGGCCATTCATCCAAGGAGCAACGGCTCCTTCTGGGGAGACCTTCTTACCTTCCGGTGGGGGTGGGGGGGGGCGAAGGGAGACAGAGGGCGTGAATGTTGTGTGACTGCCAGACCACCAGACACAAACAGATCATTGAGCACGCTGAGTTTATTACTCATTGCAGCAAGGGAGAACCCAGACCTTGGGAACCACAAGACCCCCAGGGAGAGGGTGATGGAGAGAACCTCTTACAGGACCAGGACTTATGTGGGTGCCTAGTGGGAGGCTGAAGGAAGCAGAGCTTCTCTCTAGATTGGATGCAGTCAGAGAGCAAGGGCAGTTCTGTAGTCGGATCTCCCAGCAGGTCTTGTCTACTGGGCTGGAGAGAGGATCAACTATGATTGGTAAAGAGGTCTCAGTCATTCATTTTAGTCTAGACAGGTAAATGTTCGCTATTTTGTGGGATCTTGTTTTAGTGCCTAGATGACATCACAAAGTATCCTTTTTCCAATCTCACTTTCCCTTGATCTTGAGTAACCTCGTAGGTATTCTGGGAGGTGGCTTATTCCCAACAGGAGAATAACATGACCTATTTGTGAGGGTCCGACTAGCTCCCGGAGGTCAGGGGTTGCTTTGTAATTTCCCTGCCCCCTTTCAGTGCAATGAGAAGGAAGAAATGTCACTTATTTCTATTTGGTGTGAAGGCCTCTGGTGTGAGTTAAGCGTCCATGTGCTTTTTCCTTGTTCTTTTTCTCCTTGAAACAGTCCAGGCTGTGTCCACCCAGAAGCCCGGACCATTGGGATAAGGAAGCAAATCAAAGAGCTGGCGATGAGCCTCAGCTCAGGGCTCGCCTACTGGAAACGCAGACTTCAGATTGAGCCACGTTGATAATTAACTTCACATTCCCCCACCTCTGGGACCTTCAGTTTCTTCCTATCTCCCTGGGCAAGGGTCGAGCGTGATGAACGAGTATGAGGAATTGCCAGGGATGGAGGCTGAAGGGGTTGCGGTGCAAAAGAAATGAGAGAACACAGCACTTTGTAAAGAGAACTGCTTATTCTTGAATATTTGCGAGCATCCCACTGTCCGACCCAGGACTTCACAACTCATTTGAGGCGCAAAGAAGCAGAAGGCGGTCCTGTTTCCCCCCGGGTGCTTTTCTTGCCCTTTGTGTTGGGGGAGGCATATTTTCTCTACCTTGTTTGAACGGGGGGGCCCCTGAATGCTCATTTGTGTTGGGTGTACTTGATAGATGCATCTTCCGGCGACTGGCCTATTGATTCCCAAGGGTGACTCCAACAAGTATAAATGGTTATTTAAGTGAGGAGATATACGTCCAATCCTCTCTGTCAAGCGATAAAAAGGGCAAGGAGTTGCTTTAAGTGTGCCCCATCTGACAAAATTGTAAAAAAAATCTTCAATAACACACCACTCCAGACAATGACATCTCAGCTTTTTTATTGTACTTTTTTCCATTACCATTTATCTCCCTTATACCCTCTTCCGCCTCCCCCTCCCCCCACACTGTTGTCTATGATATATCACATTCAGTGGATATAAAATGTTTTCTTCCATAATATTTTCAATATAACAACAACAGTAAAGCTGGAAATATGAAATTTCCTCAGAATATCTGGCCTTGGAGGATTTCAGAAGAAAATACCGCGTGCGTCGCCGGCAGACACTAGTATCTGGCTTCACTGTGGAGAGCCCAGGCCTCTGGCTCTTGCTGTGTTGTCTGGGGTTGTAGCCTCTCACTAATGAACTTATTTTAAAGTACTGAAATTGATTAGACAGGAATAGCCAGAGACTTACTTGTCATAATTGATTTTTATTTGCAGAAATCACAAGTATAGCTTGAATTTTCACTTTAAAACATCCCTTTCTCTCACCCCCTCATCACTTATTTTCCTGTGGCCTCAGCTGTTAAAGGAAAAGCAGCTCTGAGTTGTCTGTGAGCTGCGACATCCTATCTTGGTGGGGCAGATGTGGCCGTGAGACTGGAATGTGTGATTTCATTAGTGAACGCTAAGAGCACAGGCTGCCCTTTGGAAATGGATGTGAGATTTGGCCAGTAGAAAACTGAGCAAATTCACCATGTAGCTGTCGCTGATCTGAATATTGAACAGAAAAGCTATTACCAATATGATTTACCCCAGGTTCAAAAGTGAACTGGTCGTGAAAATAAATCACACAATAATGCTATAGAAGATTTCTCATGGAAATATATCTTTCAGACATCTCGGAGTTCATTTTTGAAGGGTTTAATTTATATTGCCTGTTTCTCCAAACAAAATCCTTCTAATAATATTTTGAGTAGATTGTAGAGCAATTTAGCTGAGTGCATAGTTCAATTGAAGTTCGGTCTGTTAAGAGAGACCGTATGTGGATTTGGGAGACATGCTGAGTCCATCGATAAATTTAAAAAAAAAAAAAGCCTGGAAACTTACTTTGATTCTGGTCCCATTTGACATTTACTGGTTAGCAGTTAAAGAGTTATTGCATGAACTTGACTCGTTGTCATTCCCAAGCAGACTGGGCTGCCACGTGCATTTCTACATGTTTTTTTATGGCAAGAGGAGAATTTCACATCTTTGCATTAACACATAGCTCGTTGCCGTGTGTGCTAACACTTCACCTGCGTGTTCAGGCAGCCCCCAAACATAGCACGGCCACGGACCCTCGTATCCGAGAGGCTCCTTGGTGCCAAGAACCACGAGCAGAAGCATTTTCAGATGTTGGTGACGTGAGCCGTGCAGACAAAGGCTGTTTAAGTGATCCATCAGGTTCTGCTCCAACTACCACTAGGTAGCCTGCTTTACATTGAAAATGTGCATGTGTTCGTGTGCATGGGTGTGTGTGTGTTGAAGAGGGGGGAAGAGGTAATGAAAATAAGTAGAAACCTTGTCTTCCCTCGGCACTGGGAGAGTGCATTGTTTTACTTCTGCTCATGAGGAAAGAAGGGTTTCACAAGTCTTCTTCAGTCTTCATCTTCCAGTGGAGGGTAGAGGAAAAAGTGCTTGCATGCCCTGTGTGGTTCTGTGCACCTGGTTTCATGCATTTACATTCCTTTTGCTTCTCCAGACCTTGTATTTTCCTTAGTGTTTTTTTGAGGTTGTTTTGTGTGGCCATTGCAGTTATGAAAGTGTTCTTTTTCTTTCCCGATATTGCATGACTTATCTCTGGAATATTTGGGGGCTTTTGTCCTTCTACGATTCTTGATAAAAATTCAGACAAAACTTAGATATGGTGGGGTGGAGAGAGGAAGAAAGGAATATAACCTACTTGGTGTCTAGGATATTATTTACATTATGACTTAAGAGAATTTTAATTTCTCTTTATCATAGTTGACCAAAGTAGTGTTTTCCCCAGGATCCCAGCATAAGAACCACCAACAATAAGAACGTATGAGGACTGTGCTGTGGGCTTTGAGTGGGGACAGGAGAGGCATGGTGTCGTGTCTTATAAGCTCTTGACTCATGATCCTTGTCCTGGGGTTTCCGGGAGATCTCTTTGGAATGTGAGATTTGTTTGAAGCAATTAGGAATGAGACAAGACAGAATTTGCCACTGAGCAGTACCTTTCTGACCTGTAGATTTAGGCACTCAAAGGAAGGAAAGATGACAAAGTCATCTCTCCAATCAAAACTCCAATCAAAAGTCAAAGCTCCAGTCTCTCAGGACGCAGCACACTCCCCTTTGCTGCCCTCTCCTCCCTCACTTCCGTGTGACGCTAGGCTCGAATACCAAGAGCACGTCTACTTTCTAAACATGATCTACTTTTGTGGTTGTCCAGCCATTGACCACCGAAAATGGTACAAAGCATCTTTGCTTAGGTAGAAGATTATACTTGGTTTTGGGAACATTTCCAGACAGTACGGTTCAGACTAGACCAACAAGTAAGAGCTCTGTGGAAGTTTGATGGACCAACCACAGACATTCGACACTTCGTGTGCTTATCGGTGTTAGCAAAACTATTCTGTGAAAGGGTTCTCTGTTGGCCACAGCATTCAGTAAGTTCTGAGAAAGTTGGATAACTACACGTTACATACTTTATTTCAAAAATTTGAGGTCGGAAGAAGTGCTTTTAGGTGGCACATTCTGTCATGCACAGTGTATATGCCAAGATCTAATCCTCCAGTATCAAAAGTAACCCTGACCCTAACCCTAACCTACCTTTCTTTGTTGAATGAACTTCCCAGCAAGGGAACCACCTTGGGGACTTCTGAAAACATGGAGAAGCAACCCTTAGACAAGTGTAGCGGCCTTGGCACTGCTTTTCCTCCTTTCCTTCTTAGTTTTATAGTGAGAAAGGACAAATGGATAGCAACATGCCAAAGCAAGCGAGCAGGAAGTCCCAGCTGGTCTCGCCCCAGCTGTCTCTGAGATGTAGTAATATGGGGTGGGAATAGCACATCGCCCTCAAGAGCACACACATTTTAAGTTGCTTTCATTTTCCTGCCAAGCAGACTTTTCAGATGCCAAATGCATCTCCAGGCAACTTCTGTGACAATTGAGTATCCTTTGGTAAACGGACCTAAGGCAAAAGGAGATATTCAAGAGGCCAAATAGCATGGACAAATTTATTCTTTCATCCCCAAAGAAAAATACCGGAAGATACTTTAACTTTTGGAAACGTGAGGACACAGGGGTAGTCACGGCGACATTAGTGAGGGCAACTAGAGAGCCGGGGAGTCAGGGTTCTCAGCCTAGAACTCAGGCCCTCATCCGCAGAACAGCCAACATTTTGGACAAGATAATTCATTGTTCCGGGAGCTGCCTGTGCACAGCAGGGTGTTGAGCGTCCCCCCTGGCCTCTGCCACACTATTCCAGCAGCACCTCCCTCTGCCCCAAGGCATGACAGTCAAAAGTGTTCCTGGATTTTGCCCAATGGTCACCCCCGGGCATGTGTGAGAGAGAAATCCCCCCTCGCTGAAAACCCCTAGCCTAGAGCAGCCACTGCACCAAAGGTCCCAGGAAGTCACTTGTCTAGGATCTTAATTTTTTTTCTTGTTAAACAGTTGATACCAACTGCCCAGGGATTAAGGAAACATAAAATATTTAGTCATATGGTTTTTTTTGGTGTTTAAATGAATATGCCAAAATTTATACATTCCAATGTCTGCTGCCTTTAGATTAGTCACCTTGGGGATTTATTTATCCATCCAAGTGATGCTGAAGCAATTTTAGAATAGTTTTCCGGGGCGGAGGGTGCTAAATCTTGATCCTTTCAAGGTGAATTGGATTTTGAAAAACCTACACTTGTTCAGAGCCACATTTAGTAATTAAGGTGGGTGAACAGAGCTGGTAAATGCTGTGTGGAGTCCAAATACAAGCAGAGCAACGGCGAGATCACTTTTCCTCACGTGCCCCGTGCCCATACTCTGAAGGCAATCTCAGTGGAGGGGCCGTGCAAAGACATCGAGTCACCCTCCCAGTGATGAGACAAGCGGACAGTCCTCTCCCCAGGCAACAGCTCCGAATGGGAGCTCACTTTCAGCTTGTACATTTGGGATGTTCATTCTCAAAGGAAAACCTCACTACTTTAGAGCCGTGGAATAACACAATATATGAGAAACTCTTCTTGATTCTTGAGAAAACTCTTTAAATATATTTATTATTGTTTGTATTACTTAAATCAAACAACAGATATGTACAGAAATTTTATGAGTCTTTGCTCACTGCCTGGACTTCAAAATGACTCAGACACCATCCCTGGCCCTCCAGGTGACCCCTGTCTAGGGGAGAGACTTAGGCCTTACTTCAGCTGAGAGGGCTAAGTGCTACTGTGCATCAGAAGCAGGTATTGACCTGGTTTCTCCACCCTGCATTGCCACTTACTGTGTAGGCTGGAGGAAGTCACTTAATTTTACCTGCCATCAGTTTCCTGATCTTGTAAAGTCAACGTATCGAGAAACCTTTGTCCCCTCTTCCAGCATCAATAATCTGATTCTACGGTATTAATCTGATTCTGGGGATTTCTAAGCGCATGTGTACCACAACATTTTGTCATGGAAATCTAATCATTTGGTGTCTAAAATCTAACCACTAGTTTCATTTTAGTTATTACCAAAACAGGAAGAAATGCCCAACCAGATGTTCATGAACAGCAATGTCGAGAGACCTGACCTGTTACTGGTAGTTCATTTTTTAAACAATGATCATTAACCAAATGAATTATCCAATTTCCTTCCTGGACTATGCAGGGTTACAATGAGCTACATGTAGCCTTCGTGGACCAGAACTTGCTGTGTACTAGGAAAATGAGAAGCAGTGGAAAGTGAAATAGAAACTTAACTCATTAATCCTTTATTATTTAAATTAATGCATTATTTTAAAAAGTACAGGTGACACCCATAATCCTAGGTTCAAATTCGTGTGACTTTCAGGATGTCTTTTTCTGACCTCAACATTCTCAACTATAAGATAAGAAGGGATTGGAATGAGAAATGGTAGGTTTAGAATGACTATGATAGACCCATGCCTATGTTCTCATCTTAGACCTTGTAACAAACGGAATGATGAGATGGTTTCACTTCCATTTTAGCTGTGGAAAAGAATGAAGCTTAGCACAGTAAATCTACTCACCCAGACTTCCTCAGCGTTCCCAGCTTCCCGAGCTGGGATTCCAAGGGTTCTGACGTCAGCGTGTGTTTCTTCTTTTTTACCTTCTGTACGTCACTCCACCCTATGACTTGTCCATGACTAAGTTCTGAAATGATATGATTTTTTCACAACTGACCCAAAGCAGTCATATGAAAGTATCTTATATTTACTAACACCTACAAAATGAAAGAGAAGAAAATGTTTATCTCTACTTCTAAATTCAGGGACTTCAAATGACAAACCATGTCAAAGTCCGTCGGAAGAGTAGCTTCCCCCAGCATTTGAAAATGGCTTCCAAGGAGAGTCACTGATTCTTAGCCAAAATATTTTAATTCCCAATGTTTCCGCAGTGGAGGAAAAGGCTATCAGATTTTCAGGTGATCTCCTTTGGTTGGTGCACTGACATGCCAACATAAAAATAAACGGGGCATTCTGCGTGGTGGTGTGACCAAATAGCTACCACCTTCATCTCCAGCTTTTCATTTTCAGCTGTGAGCTCTGGTGATTCAAGAGTTTGTATATTACAATTGTGATAATTAGTTTAAGATTAAAACAGCCAATTAAGTGAAATATCCATTTTAACTACATTACTTTTGTATCATGTGGATCTTTTAAACAAAATTGTAGTGAACTGTAGAGCTAAAATTCACTGCTACTGCTGAGCTGTGGCTTCCAGCTGAGTGGCAAAGCAGTCTATCCGCTCATTTCTTCATTCCTCTATTTAGTCCCTATCTGGGGCGTGAGCGAGGCAGATGCTCTTACTCATTCCAGGAGGCATCTCATTCGTGCTTCCAGTATAGCTTTCAGTGTGGTCCGTGTTTCCAGTGGCTCCAGCATTCACTTTGGACCAAGAGCTGGACTTCTCCTGACTCCGCCACTTGCCATTGTGTGACCTTAGGCAAGTTCCTTAAGCTCTCCGAGCCTCCGTTCTTCCTCTGTAAACTGGGAATAAAATTTACACACTGATAGGGCTCTTGTGAAGCATAAATGTGATAATCACAGAAGGTGTTTGGCTCTTTGATCCATAGTGAGTGATCAGTAAATGCTGACTTTCAATATTATTATTAACAACAATAGTTTTGCGAGGATACTCAATGGTACTCTGCTAAATTAAAAGAGTAAATAATCCCCTTTGAGAACCTAATTTCCTAGGAAGAGATTTCATTACTGAGACCAATTAAGTCTGCTTTAAATGTAACCTTATTGTGATAGAGTTTATTATTATAATTTGGGTTTTTCAATAGATGTTGGCATACGTGACGATTCTGTACACTAATTGGCTAGTTATATGTCTATCTTGCAACAGCTATCTTGGGGTTTCATCTTTCTCTAACACTAATACTACAGATTTCTCTTGTGTTTATTATTTGTTTTGTTGTGATCATTTTTAGAACTAAGCTTAAATCAATTACAATGATTCTGTGCGTCAGAATTACCAATGGGACTTACAATCTTCACGTGTTCAAGGCCCATCTGTGGATCCCAGTGTTGTTTCAGTGTTGGCTCAGGTCTGCAAGCTACTGGCTGACTTACACCATGAGCTCCTTGCAAACGAGGACCATGAGCTCTTCAGTTTCATAGCCCCTAAAACGGCTTTCAATGGCTATTAAGTATTTACTGAGCAGTTTGGGGAGTCAGATACCATAGAAGACAATAAAAGAAAAATGAGTTTCATATTCCAAGCAGAAATCACATCATGCACGTTTTAAGAAATGAATTACTATCTGACAAATTCATAATTGGCCAATGCCACCTTAAATTATGACAGTAACAATTTTCTAATTCATAAGAGTGTTTTCTGAAATTCAAGCTCCAGTCTTTTTCCTGATATCTGTATTGCTTTATACCAAGGAACAAAGACTAGTCACAAATAACAAATAGTTTAAACACCTGTCCCTATCGACAGGCTACCTGGCCAAGGGTGACAAGGCACTGTGTTGAGAAGGACCTGTTGTTGTCATTACCGCTAATCACATTTCCTTTATTTAAATCCATCAGCCAACCCAGCAGATCCTGTTGCAAATAAGCACATGCCCAGCGCAGGGGGAGGCCACGCGTGTCTGCAAACACACGGTTGTTCCAGTAACACTGAAAACGGTTCATTAAGTTGCTCTTCGGATCTCTGTCACCCTTGTTGACAACTCGTTGTGACTGGGGTAATTGTGCGGCTAATTTCAGGAGCTAATGGTGGGCCCCTGGGATGCAAGTCCCACACCCCCACGCGGCCCCCTCTGTTTGCCATGCAGCTTGTGATAACAACATGTGACCCTCCAGATGGGCACGGCCTGCGGAATCTTTCCCACTTCGGCCCCATGAGCAGGGAGATAGTGAGGGAGAAAGTGAGGTTTCATAATCCATTAATGGCAGAAAGACTTGGTCAGACGTGGTGCTCTGTAAACTGGGTTACAGGTAAACTGAATTAAAATGAAAGGCCATTTTCATTGTCAAAAGCAGGAATTGACATAGTTTGGGAATTATTGATACTCTCAGCAACAATAAGTTTAACGTTTGTGTTGATGAGAGAACAATGAAGTGACCCAAAAGCGAGTTGATGACAATGGCATCTGTGCAATATCTGAGGGCCATGCTCTTATATCTACACACCTGAAATGACTTGCCCAAAGTCACTTGCTAATATTTACCTAGATCAAAACCTCCCATAACCATGTCCAGTTTTCTGTCCGCTAACACAAAGCTTTCTCTGGATAGTAATGCTCATAACTGCAGTAAATTTCTCAGGAACGTCAAGATGCTTAGTATTTTTTGAGGGAGAAGTGATTGGATAGTAAAGATAAATGGCCTGGTTTTGCCAACAGTCATTTAATAGAAGTTAAAAATTGAAGCCAAAGGAAACTGATGTCCAGAGGGAAAGGATACGCCAGTGGGAAGAAAAATAAGTCCTGATGACTGTTGAGTAGAAGTTATTTTCTTCTCCTGCTGACAGGATCCTCACTGGTGCCAATCCAAACTTAACCTTGACCAATACTCCCCTGTGCCCACTCTCCATGTCTTACATGCAACCTTATTCTTGTGACTAGGCAATGTGGACGGGGAAGAAGACATCATTTGATGAATGAAAACAACTTAAAGATGCCCATTTCCTTTAGATATAACACATCTCAAAGCAAGTTCAGAAAAATCCCTAGCTGAGATTGACATCCTCTCCGGGAGAGGCCCGGAAAGAGTTCGGAAGAAGTATACTCGGACGCCGACAGTCCATGGCACGGCTCTGCTAAGAGTTCTGAATAAGGTGGGGCTTCGGCTGAAGCAGGAGCAGAAGGGCTGATGTGGATTGTGATGTTATTGTTGCAGACACGCTGCCTGGAAAGAGAATTATGCAAACTGAGGTGTTCTAGAGTGAATCACCCCTGTTCTGGCCTGAAAGGTGTTGCTGCAGGTGATGGGCGGCTCTTTGTAGCTTTGTAAATTTTGAAATATGACCTCAAATGACAGAATTATTATTTACATCACAAAATCAAATGTTGGGTTAGGAGCTGTGATACCTAGAATTCCAAGGGCATTTTCTACATCTAAGGGGCTGCCTGTGTATACAGGCACTGATGGCTGGTGCCAAGCCGGTGTCTGGGGAGGAAGGAGATGACAGTACAGTGAGGTTTGCCTTGGAGTAAACACGGTTGCAGCTGGGCTTACCAGAGGTTTGCAGCCTGTCTGTCTATATTCTGTTGGGAGCTTTTTCTTCAGACACATTGGACTTCATGTTTCTGGAGGTAAGAGAAAATACACACGGCATTAGGGAAATTGCAAGGGATTCTGTATGCTGTAATATAGCATTTGAGATTAGAGCAAGAGATAAGTCTAGAGAAAGAAAGACAGTGCCCATTATGAAGGGCCTTCCTTATATTTCCTGCTAAGAAATGTGAGAATTTTCTTGAGAACTAATTGAAGTGTTTTATGCAGGGAAGTAATATGATCAGAATCGGGTTTAGACAAATCACTCTCTCTGCAATAGAGGGAATGGATTTGAGTTGGACAGTACTAGGGGCAGGGAGACCAAAGAGAAGTTACCAGGCCAAAATCCCTATGGAGCAGGGACTTTATCTATTTTTGCCTCTCAGGATCTAGGTATATAACAGGCAGCAGTAATTTAGATCCCTAAGATGATGGACTAAGCTCATCTGATGGCTATAGGGTGTAACAGAGAAGAGGCAGACAGAGATTCTGAAAGTATTAGCAAGGTAGACTCTACAGGACTTGGACAATTGGCTTGTCACAGGGAGATCAGAGGGGAAGAGTTTGGGGAATCAAAGTAAAAACACAGGTTGCTGGCTTGGGTCACTCATGATTCCACCCGTGAGGTTGGAAACATTGGATGTGGAACAGGTGGAGGGAGGGACAATGATAGTTGCTTCAGCTGTGTGGTCTCGGAGAGGCCTATAGAACATCCGTGTCAGCTGACCTCGGGGCAGCCTGGATTGCAGGGTCTAGCGCTCTGGAGAGTGATCTGGGTTGCAGAAGTACTTAGGGAGGTCACCATCAGACAGGTTGGAAACAAAGCTATGGGAATAATGAAGTCATTGAGCTGGGATAACAATCTAAAAAGAACTGGACAGCTCAGCTCTCTGAGAACCACCAACATTTTAAGCTTGGGCACAAATTAAAAAAAAAAAAGTGGTTGCAGAAAAACTGAGGAAGGACCAGAGGTTGGAAGAAATGACCTCAAGGGGTATGGCTTACAGAAGTCAAAGGAGATTTCAAGTGGAAGGGTCGCATATTCTAGCACTGAAGTTAAAAGGATAAAGAAACAGAGTCCTTCTGTGGTGAAGTTTTGGTGAAGGAGGAGACATTGAATAGATCATCAGAGGCACTGGTACTCACAGTAGAGAAATAAGAGCCCAGAGGAAAAATGCCTACACAAATCCCTCTGCTCCTGTCTCCAACCAAAACAGACCAAGAAGGAGAAGAATCATGAACCATTGCTCACCTGGTGAGTGGTTTCGTAGCATATCACGACTCTATATTTACTTATTATTTATTTATTATGCCCTCCTTCGAATAAAATTGAAACTCCACAAAGGCATGGATTTTTGTCTCTTTTACTCACTTCTGTGTACCTAGCACTTAGAGCAGTGTGTGGCATGTAGTAGATGCTCAATAAATATTTTTTAAAAAGATTTTATTATTTATTTTTAGAGAGAGGGGAAGGGAGGGAGACAGAGAGGGAGAGAAACAGCAATGTATGGTTGCCTCTCACATGGCCCTCATGGGGACCTGGCCTGCAACTGAAGCATGTGCCCTGACTGGGAATCGAACCGGGACCCTTTGGTTCCCAGCCCACGCTCAATCCACTGAGCTACACCAGTCAGGGCTCAATAAATATTTTTGAATAAAGTGCCAATCATACATCTGGACCAGATGTGTACTGGCCTCAGACCATATCCGGAAAAGCCTACTTAAATAGAACTCCTAGTACAGATTCATTTTCTTGTGTTTGGCTTTTTCTCTTAAAAGCTGAGTCTTCAAGATACTGGTTCTCACAGAAGTTTCCAGTATGCTGTGCCTCAGTTAATCAAGAATTCACTGTATTGTAAGCACTATTTGATCCCTCCAGTAAAATTTCTTAGCATGTTGTGTACTGTCTGGAAATCATATGAGAAAAATCTTCATTCTTTTCTTGCTCTTTACATTTTTTACTAAAGAGGATTCTACAGATAGTTCCAACTTCGGAAGTATTCTGTAGCCAGTTATGACATAATGGGACTTCTACTTAACTCCACTTATGTAGAACTCTTTTAGAAAATTACCTAAAACTTAAAAAAAAAATTCTCATGGCTCCAAAAGAATGACTTGTTAAAAAAATTTGTCTCATTTTAAGCGCTGTAAAAAAAAGCAGTTTTCAGCTGTCAGAATTGTTCAGATGTATGTTTGTTCTTTGCTTGAATAACTCAAAGACAGCTAAGTTTCAAAAATTTCAGACACACTATTGCAGAATTCTAAGTAGAGAAAGGTGGTTTGTATAATAGATTGCTGTCCTTATTCCAAGCAATTACTCTAAGAAAAATGGGTAGAGATTTAACACTAGGTTAATTATCATTCATTCATATCTCAAGCACCTGATTTGGCCAGCATTTGCTAGATAGTGTTCATTTAAAGTTAAATAAGATGCTGTTTCTGCCCTCGTGAACTCAGAGTTTCAAGGAAAACGTCACAGAGAAGGTGATTTTTGATCCTAGAATGATAATGAGTAATAATTTGCTAGATGAGTCTGGAGAGAAAGAACTTTTGAGGCAGAAGGAATACTAATACAAATTGTAAGAGGTTTAAAATAGGGAAGAATGTGCATGTTCAACATGGATGAGGTCTTTAATGGGTCTTGAACCTTCGCTTGTGAGGGAGCAAGCCAGAGAAAAGAACCAAGAGGTCAGACAATGGGGTGAGTCCCTTGTGTGCTGTGCCTTTTTTTTTACTTTATAATTTTTATATTTCATCTTTGAGTTATTTTATAATTTTAAATACATATATGTATAGGAAGACTATCTATGGCTACACTCTATACTGTGACCAGTTTTATCATCAGCCAAGTTAAAATTCTCAGGATCTGGCCATTCTTGGGAACAGGCTATTTCTGGCCACATTATTCCCACATGACTTAATGTTGCAGTAGATAGATAAAAATGACTGAGTTCTGAAATGCAATGGTCACCATGACATTTAATATCTACCATGCCAGAATATTGCATTTATTTTGCTCTTTTTTTAACACCTTCCCTTGAAAAAAAAATGGCATATTTTCACGTTTCAAAGGAACAGCGTGGAGCAAGGAAGCTGAGTGATGTAATTTAAATGAGAAATAATATAGACTCAACATCTTGAGACCAAGATCTACTTGGTCTTTCTGGTGTTGTGGGCGATATTAATGGTGACATCTCTTCTTGAATGCATCAAGAACGGTTTATTATACTGCAGCAGTGGGTACCTGGATTTGAAAACTGGAAGGGATCTTCGCTGCTCTCCTTATAGCAGCTTCATTTGAAATATATGAAAACTGAGGGTTGCAAGACAAAGAGAAATTTAGCGGACTCAGTCCTAAAAACAGGCTCTTGGGCTTGGAGTCCAGTGACTCCTTTCTACTCTTTGTGTCCTTGCATCACTGAGGTTATATTTGACCTCCTTCTGTTCTACAAGGAGCCCGGGTAGGAAGCTGTGTGAGAGTAGCCCCTCCCTTGTACGCTTGGAAGTCCACCATGTGCTCAGACCTCCTGCCAGGTTCTGGGGGAACAATGGCAGGTCAATGGAAACAGGGCCCCTGCTGTCCTGTAGCTCATGCTTCAGTGGGAATATATACTAGTGTTACACTATCAAGTCACACTGGTATGAAGTGACAAGCTGGAAGGAGTGCTAAGTGGGAAGGTATGTGGTCCGATGGGAGCACATATCATAGTAATCAGAGTATTTGTTGATATTTTTATTTTCTTAAAAATCCCAGCACTCCAAAGATTAGAGCAAGTTTGCCTCAGAACAAAGTATCTGCCCTGAGGATTTGGGATTTCTCCAGTCCTTGCCACAAGGATGGCTTGGTGGATTCTGCTTACCACAAGAGCAGAAATCAGTTTTTTGCAGAGCTTTTTGTTTCAGCGTGCTGGTGAAGGGATAACCTTGTCCAAACTAGCTCCCAGGCCCAAATTCCAAAACTAAAAAACCAAGAACAAGGAATTCAAGTAACAAATGAGAGATGGTGATTTGTTTGTTCAACGTATTTATCAGATTTTAAGAGGCAATTTTCTGGGAAAATAATATTGTCTGTAGTTTCTCTACTTTACAAATATCCAGGAAAACATTCTTTACGTTGTCTTTGGACAAGATTGTGCACCTGATCTTTCTGATTTATGTTACATGCTCAGATCACCCTTACTGCACTCCATTAAGCATGGTTTAAGAAAGGTGAAATTTTTACTTAGTTGCCCAGTTCTCCATTGCCTCGAGAGTCCTTCTAATGGAATGCATATCTGAGCCCCAAGATTAGAGATGAACTCCCATGAAAATTCACAGTATCCTCTGTATAATGGACATAGGGCTTAATGTGCTAAAAATTCCCTTTCTTAAGCTGCAGGTGGAAATAAAGGAAATTGGGGAAAAGGAGTAAGTGAAGACGGAGTCCCAAAAAGAGATGGGATGTGCCGGGGACTTGGGGTCTGGTGGTGGGATTAGTAGCAGACAGAGCTCTCCCAGTGCATCCCTATGAGATCTGCTGTAGGTCTGGCGGAAATCAAACATACCTCCTTCATTTTTGATGAGCAAACAGAGAGAAGAAACTAAAAGAATGAGAGATTTGGGCTCTTATGAGGGAGACGGGAGAAAGGAGGGTGTGGAGGACAACCTAAGCCAGGTTTAGGATGTTTCAAGCCCAGTTGTTTCTAGGATCCTCACTGTGGAAATGACCTTGAACCTTTTAAAGCAAGGGCACTCAACCAGCATGTTGCAAACTGCACACTGAGCTGTCAAAGTGTAATCAGTGTGCAGAATTTAGACTTTGTTGTGAACATGAAGAAGCAGGCTGCCCGTGATGTAAACTATACAAAGAAGAGAAGACAGCAGATACTTAGCTCAGAGGAGAATGGTCTGGCTTCCCCAGTTCCTTGGCCCCTTGAAGTTAAAAATGTTCTCTGTGGAGCAACTAAAAAACTTGGGGGAGTGGTAGCTTGTGACACAGAGGACAGTGGAGACTTCTGGGACTGGATGTCTGCTTGGGGTCTTCATCGACTTCAACCATTGTGGAGTCTTCTGCAGACAGCTATCAGCTCACCTGAACACAGTGGGCAACACGGGGTGGGGCTGGACATTAGTTCTTTGCAGAGGTCAGTTCTTTGGGACTGGTAACTAGCTCTTTGTGCAGAGCACTAAGAACAACGTAAAACCTGAGTGTTTCCGGGGACACACAGACCTCCACCTAAATAGAACAGGTGCATCCAGGGCAATGCCCAGAGCAAGCGTAAAGGACAACCAAGGGACAAATGCTCTGTAACGCGAGGGTGATTCGGAGACACTGGGATACATGTATTTGAGCTGTAATAATTAAGCACTTGCTTCATGCTTTTTTGAGTCTTTTAATCTCCTCACGGTGCAGCAAAAAGCATTTCAGAGTGTCCTTTAAATCTCCAAAGTACAAGAAATAGTGCTTTTAACTGTTGGACCTTTTATGTAGAAAAAGTGTGGGATGCTTTGGACAAACCTCACCTCCACTCCCTTCCCCACCCCCCTCACCCCCGTAATTCTGGATGTGCTCTAGTTGCACAGTTTAAAGGAATGTTGATTTCTTGGGACTAAGGTCCTTTTACCACACTCTGTGGCAGAATTTAGTATAACAAAGGATCAAGGCTATGTACACTTTTCCCAACAAGAGTACTTGACATCTCGGAATTTGGGAGGACTTATTTCCCTGAGAACGATAGTCCTTCACAGAAGCTGTTCGATGATCAAAATGACATTTTTCATCCAGACAGAGCACTTTGAGCCTCTGATGGCTCCCTTGTTCCTAATGTCATGTTTAGTATCCTCATGGCTTCTGATGAGCGCAGCCGCCCCTTTCAAAACTAAATCTTGATTTGGAAACAACAGAACAAACGTGAGAGCAGTGTTCTGGGTGCGCTTAAACAACTCCTGGACGGACCCAGCGGTCTTCGCCCTGCTCATGCAGGTCCGGTAACACAGAGGTGCGTAGACTCTTTCTTGTATTTCTGCACTAATAGCCATTCCCTGTTGATGGGTATTTTTAATAAATCATAGGAAAGATTAGCAAAGTATATTTCAATCACCTAGAGATTTTGCATTATGTGTTTTAGATAAAGTTACTAGGTAATTAGAGCAAGCACTGGGACGTGTGACTATTACTTGACCTTGCTGAGCCCCTACTTTTCATTAGTCTTGGCAGACTTCCCAGAGCTCAGTATTTCTATACTGTCTCTGGAAGTGATGGCTTGCTCTCATTCTTCGTCAGTTTCAAAGTTTTCCTGCCGGATCAGCAGCAGGTCTTGAACTCGCTCAGTGCTTTTTCACTACGTGAGCCTGCATTTTAGAGATGGGCAAGTACCTAAAGTATTGAACATCACCTCTGGCCCAAAGCTCTGCGGATCTAAAACAAAACCACACTCCCCCCGCCCCCCCCCCAGTAATTTGTTCTATTTGTAAGTTGTCTTTTTATAGGATGGTTATGGCATTTCTGGGGAAAAAATCTGTTTCAAAGTTGGGAGACCTTTTGTTATTATATTTGCAAAAGCCTCTTTGTCTTGTTAATTAAACGAGTTATAGATATTGACATTGCAAAAGATTACCAGGAATGGCTGGATTCCCCTCAACTCAAAACCCTGTTCCCATTCTTGTGCCATCAGGTATAAAGACACACAGAAAACTGAGTTCCCTAGTTCTTCTGTGATTACTTTTTTTCATCCTCCTGCATGTATTCAAGATGATGGGACATTGGGGTCCATTTGGAACCCTGATTAGACCATAATATCACACAAGTCGTCATGCCTTTGTTTTGAAAATAGCACCCACAACAGCTGCTCCCTTAACTCATTTAGGAAATGGAGCTGATAACTGCTAATTTACCCCCAAAGTGAGAAACACTTCACAAGAGAGAATTCCACCAAGCGTTGAACAGCCATTTGGGAGAAGCATCCATTTCTCTGAGTCCCCAGCAGAGCTGTGGGGGGAACAGCTCTGAAATACCCCCTCGGCACCGGTTCTCCTAGCTTCCCAAGAGCCCTGGGCAGTGTTGGAAGGCCACCCAGTATCCTCAGAGAATGACGTCTGTGACAGAGGCTCTGTCCTCACTCCCTGGACAGGTGGGGGAGCGAAGAGTCATAGGTCAGCTACTTCCATTTTGGATGGACTAGTCACTTGTTTGGGGATTATTTGTTTTTATCTCTCAGTCTTTTTTTCTTGCCCCTACTTGGTGATTCTTTGCGTATTAATGTCTCCAGCTGATCTGATGCTAGAACAGGGAGAGCTAGGAACAACTGCAACTCGGGGCGGGATGGGGAGGGAGAAGACAGTGAAGCCGGAGGCCAGGATGAGTTTGAGTTGGTCTCCCATGTGTTGCACTAACGTCCGTCACAATCAGGAATGACTCGAGGCTGATCACCTGATCACTGCCACACAGACCATGTGCTCGGCCCGGGGATGCAGAGCCTGCTATCTCAGGCATCCTGCCTTCAGGACCCCAAAGTCCACTGAAAAAGCCTGGCAGAGCAATAGATTCTTACAGCGTAGTGCGATGTGTGAGCAATACAAGTATGGACAAGGTGCTGTACAGGTCCAGAGATCAATGCTTTTGCCTTGGAGTGGAGACTTCAAATATTCAGAGCAGAGCAGCTGGACTCGGGGCAAGCTTTGCTCACAGTGGACAGCGATCATTTTAACAAGTGAAATTTTTTTTCTGTACTGAGGCATGTCTTCAATATTTTAATTTGCAAAGTTCTAAAATATCCATTCAAGAACACAATGAGGTACCCCTACACACCTATTAGAATGACTAAAACCCAAATACAATCCAAACATCCCATTGAATCTGGAGTAGCCAGAGTTCTCATTCTTTCCTGGTGGGGATGCAAAATGGAGTGAGTCGTAAGGTAAACTGTGGGCTTCAGTTAACGAGAATGTGTCCATATGGGTTCGCTGACTGTGAGAACTACACTCATTTAAGATGATAATAATAGGAGACACTGTGGATGTGGGGAGCGGGGAGAGAGCGCTTATGTGGCTCTGTATGTTCTGTGTAATTTTCCTGTGAACGTAAGACTTCTCTAAAAATAGGGTCATTAGAAAATATTTCCTTTGAATAAAATTACATGAGTACAGAGCAAAAATTAAATATGGAGTTGGCCATGAGTTAATGGCAATTTCAATTTAAACAAAAGAATTAAAAATCTATAAAAGTTAGTGTCTTTAAAGCTGAATATAACTATGTATTCTGTTCACACACATAGTTTAGGGAAAATAATGAAACATGGTGTTTGGTTGTATGCATTGCTATTTTCTCTTTCACTAGTGGCTTGAGCCGAATGACAGATTGCACTCAGAACACAAGAGTTGCTTCATGAATATTCTCATCCCCTGGAGCTGACATTAGATAAGCAGGCACAGAGAGGCGAGGCGGGGGTCGGGGGCGCGGGGAGAGGGAGGCACTCTGGCCAGGATTTTCGCATCTCAGGGCCACCATTTCACCTCCGTGGCCGAGTGACAGTGGTGCGAGGGCAGGCTGCTCACCCTTCCTCCCTCCGGCTTGGTTTTCATGTTGGTCCAAGGACAGGGTTGGGCTACTTGGTGCCTAAACTTTATTCTTGCTTGCAAATTCTTTTGTTTTGCCTGATTGAAATGAACAAACACAGAATTTGGAAAATCTCAAAGAAAACCCATGTCTGTGGAGGTCATTTAATTCTGAGACAAGTCTAAGGATGACTTAGTTCATTGTTATTTGAACTTCTAAAAAGACATTTTCCACATTGGTTTCCTGACTACCTTGACTGGGTCATTGTATAGTTTTATAGAACCATTTCTGTATTTTTCTGTGTATAATGTGCACTTTTTGACCCAAATTTTTTGAGGGAAAAATAAGGACATGCATTATACATGTATAATACTATTTCCATATCTATATAAATCCTTTTAATTCTTTTATTTATATTTACCTGTTAAAAGTGTAACTCTAGAAAGCAATAACTATATCCTTATGCAAAATAATTACCCTGGAATATGTGACTCAGTTTTGTTTCTAAATATAAATAAATACATAATTGAATTAAAAAATTAAAATGAAAGATTTTTTTCCTGAAAGTGTGGGCCCAAAACATGGATGTGCATTATACGCAGCAGACTATGGTAGCTTCCTCTCAGGCTTCTCAGTTTGTCATCACATTTATTTTTATGGGGACCTTGTTCCTGCACACACATCGCTGAACGGTGAGCTATGTAAGAGCACAGAGTGAAGTGATTTTATTCACCATCAACTATTATCTAGATCCCAGTTTGGGAGGGCAACACATCTGTCTCAAATCAAATGAGTGAATGAATGAATATTTAATATAATATAACAAAAAATATAATTTTCAATCATATGAAACAAAAGAAAATTGGGATTTTTAAAATGTGGCTTACTCTGCATGAATTACAGAGCTTTTCCTAAATGATAGCCAACATAGGTTGCAAGTCTGAGCTGAAATTTTTCATGTGACCCACGGGCACTGGTTGCATTTATACATTTCTCATCTAAAATAACTCCTAGGCACACTAATAAATTCAAATAAAATTATAAGAGAAAAGTATCAGGTGCTATGCTGAGTATAAAACTTGTAACAAAAATAACTATTTCTTTAAGTGGCAAAATAGAAATAGACTTTCGATTTTAGATTCAAGAACTTCTTTAATTGATCACGTGGAGTTCATGTTTTCATTTTGCTTTGGACAAAGAAACAGAAACAAATGTAAGGGGTCCTACCTACTATTTGAACAAGAGCTGGAGAAATCTAAAGCCTTAATTACTGAGTCTATTCTTTCTAAAAATAAGTTGCATCTCTGGATGGTTGACTTGGCACTCATTCTTTTAGTCAAATATGTCAACAAACCGTTGGCCAGGCTACTGTTTGCCTTCTTCTATCCTGTGTTCGTGGAGATGGTTCTAAATGCCAGCTTAATGCTTGGCCTTTATGACCAATTTATTATTCATGTTTTAGAACTCCATCTGAAATCATTCCTTTTAAACATGTCCATTAATTCAGAACATCGATTTAGAAAGATTATTTCTTCAGCCCAAGGTAATGGTTTTTGGTGAGTGGAGAATCATGGGTGCCATTTAAGACTTAGAGCAAATACAAGATGGTAGAAAAGCTATAGTTTTTGTTACTTATCTGAAATTGAAGTGCATGCCCAGGGTGTAAAGAAGAAACTCTCTTCTCAAACAAACGAGCCATCCAGTTCAGCTTAAGCAAGTAAATAACACAATTCATGAAAATGTTTGCCCTGTGAATAGCAAATATATGCTTGGGGTTTAGGGAGAAGTGTTTTAATATGACTATAACTTGACATTGAAAAACAGTTTCATTAAGATCAGAAAAATGGCAGAATTTACTATTAGGTGATACCAGTCTTTATTTTCTCCAGGTTTAAACATACTGGATTTTCATTGTGACTAAAAATATTCTTAGTCTAGACTTGTGTTATGGTTTTAAATTATATAAATCCAATGCTCAGGATGTAGACACGTACTAAGTTTAGGGATTTTTGAGATTTAACAAACATGAAACTAGCTTCTGAGATTAGAAATGTTGGCTTTGGAACTGAATTGACCATTTATTTCAGCCCAAAGGAAGAGATTTACTTTGTATATAAACAAAGTTAATTTTCGTTTTGCCTAACAGCAATTCATTTTCAAATTATTCATGGGATACTTGGAAATATTTTGTTTGGTCCTTCATTTTTTTCTATTTATGTAAAAGAGTTTTGAAGCAAAACAACTAGATTGTAAGTAAACAAAAATATTCAGATTGTTTAATGAAGGATAATCTCTCTATTTGAAGGGAAAAGCATGCCCTTCGTAGATTTAGTTCAATCTCCCTACATCCCTTTGGTGCATACAGTGGTCTCCACATATCCACACTCAGAGTGGGGTACTCTGCTTGAGCAGTTGCTACCATGGCTGGATTCATTAGAGAATGTATGGCACAGCCTGTCGGGGACGGGGCTGTCAAAGTCACATCGCATGCTGCTGAGCTCATTTCCAAAAGGGGCAGATCCCTTTCTGGCTACCCAGATTTATAATTGAGTAGATAGATGAGAAGACAAGGGCTCACCAGATGTCAGCTCCGTCATTGAGAATCATTTATTACCATGGATGGAGCAAGGCTTTGTTGTGGGTGGTGGAAACTCCAACTAGAGAGGGCTGTGGACTCGTCTTGATCAAGAAAGCATGGCTAAAATCAGCTCCTGTGCAACCCAGTTGGGCTCTTCGGGACCCAAGCAGTACTGGCACCTCAATAGGAACGGGATGGCTTCAACTCGTTAGATTCAAGTTATTTGAGATTAGTAACATGCGGGAGATTCTAAGAAATAGATAGAAATAGTTGAAAGAAAGAATGATAGACACTCTTTCCTACTACGACTGACTGTTTCTCCACTGCCTTTCCGAGCCTCAGAATAAGGTAAGAGGAGCGATGCATGGTCGAGGCAGGTTGGGCGCACAGACATGGGCAACCCATGGCAGGCCAAACCATTTCCAGGAGAGTTCAGCTGAGGGCCAGGAGGATTTCCAGTTTACATAAACCCAAATATTTTATTTAACAGTGTAAATGGGAGGGCACTTTGCAATTTTCAAGGGTGTTCACAGTCATGATTACATCTGAGCTTCCTAATAACCCCGAGTGGGGGTGACGTATTTTCATCCTGCACTTTGCACAGAGAGTCAATGACCCACAGACATGGTTCACGTGGGGTCACAGCACGGGTTCAGGAATGACTTCTTATAGTCAGGAAGGAAGCTGCTCCTTCTGGACACTAATGTAACGGCGCAGAATGTGACAGTGGCGGTGGTGTCCTGCAGGGATAGCCTGTTAGTAGCAGAGCCGGCCAGGCTGAGAGTCAAGGGTTCACAGTTCTCGCGTCAGTCTTACTGATTTTGTTGTCCACTCAATCCCACCAGACACAGTAGCATAATGTCGCTAGGAAAAGTGAATCGGCACACGCACCTTCCTGTGTTTGTCAGCAGTCGTAGTAACGAGCAGCGTGCAAACATGGTATTTTAACACCAACATCATTTACATTTATTTAAAATACCTCACTTCCGTAGGATATTAAGATCTTTGCTTGTTTAATTGTCAAACCCTTTTTATCCCCTAACTTGAAACTGAATACCAGGAATAAGGTTTGTTATAAAATACATTCTATTATTAGTTGCCAAGAAAGCCACACATTTGAAGATATTTTCAAACGATTTCTACTTAATGACTTCCAGTGGGATAGGAGTTCCTAAGAAAACAAGCAGCAACGTCGTTAAGTTCCTTCCCGCTGATTTCATCCTTGAGTTGAAAAGCACTTGAAAATAGCTATCCCCCTGAAGCAGGTCTCTGTCGGAGAGCCTTTCACGCCTGGGGAAAAGATTCGTCCATGGCCTTGCCCCTCCTGGGCCTGGCAGCCCACGCAGTTCAACCTGACGCCCGTCACTGGTGCTCCTGTCCGATGCACCGCTCGCTTCCCTTTGTGCCTCCCTTTGTGCCTCCCTTTTCAAATTTGAACTTGGCTTTTTGAAAGGCAGTTTCTCCATCTACAATGGAGAAGAATAGATGGTATTTCTATAATTGTACTTCTAATCTAGAGCAGAGAGACGGAGAACCTCTGGCATTCACATGGTTTTACAACTTTTGTTTAGTTCATATATTGTGTCAGTGCATATAAAATATAGTTTGTTGCCTCTAGGATGGTTTTCATATTTTAGTATTTTAATTATTTACTTCCATAGAATTGTGTTATCTGTTTTTCAGAGACACTGTGTGCTGTCAACTTCAAAATTCACTTCCAGGCAAATGCACTGATACAAGGCAGATTGGGGAGCACCCTCGTCACCTCAAACCCTGAATGAAACTGCTTCTTCCTTATCTCCCAGGGGTGCTGCAGACGGAAGGGCCCAGGGGAGCAGCATCTCTATAAAATCAAGCAGCTAATGTATTGTTAGGTGTAACTATGGAACTTTGGAATGTAATGAAGATTCCAGAACACCCCTCCCACCCCAACCTCTTTTCTGAATTTTTAACAACTCTTTTTGTCCCCACCAGAAGGCTCCCTCCTCTGGTCTTCTCTATGCGAGTGTCTTTCCTTCTCTTCCAGCCTGAATCAATTTTACATGTACCGACTTTTAAAGGCTTATCCCTGCAGACCTCCCCTGAGAAAATCCAGTACTCGTCTGTCATAAAGAAATATTTTATTTCACTTGTTTGTTTTTTTATTTGGTGATGGGAGCATTTTTACAGCATTATAGATGACTGTCAAGGGGCTGGGTGGAAAAGATGAAGGTATTAAGCCAAAATAAATGAATAAATAAAACCTCAGCCACAGACAATAGCATGGTGATTGCCAGCGGGAAGGGGGAGTGGGGGGAGGCAGAAGAAGACAAAGGGGCGTGAACGGTGACCGAAGGGGACCGTGTGTGGCGTGGTGAACACGATGCAGTGCACAGATGGCATTTATTACGGAGTTGTACATGCGAAACCTGTATAATTATTTCAACCAATATCAGCCCAATAAATTCAATCTAAATAAATAAATAAATGTGTAGCAAGGGTCACTGAGGAGCACATTCTCACATGTTTCTCTAAAACGCCAACAGACGTGGTTGCTAATAATGCTCCTCTTTCACACGGCCGTTCTATGTTCAGTGACTCTTAGACTCAATAGCTAGTTAATTAATGACTTAATTAAAGCTAGATTGAGCACCAGCCCTGAGGAAGGACAGCATCCTTACCAAACCTGCTTCGGCCACATGCGAGTGCCAACTCAGTCGGGTGGGCAGAGAATGCACTTGGCCCACTCTTCACACGCATGTATGGTTACACGTTTTGAAAAGAAACTGTCTCTCTAACAGCCCCTGACAATAGCCTTGCTACTGCCTCCTACAGGCTCCCGACTTTGTGTCTGTCCTCTGCCACCACTTCTGTCCAGCCTCGGCCATCCTCCTGCCTCAGACCGCTTTGAGTGCTGGGCTGCAGGGCTGGTGGACCCCATCTCCTGCATGCTTTACAGCTTCCTGGGCAACAGAGAGATTCCCTGAGCTGAAGAGGAGGAAGAATGTGGTGACTGTTCTAGAAGGAGAGTTTCTTTCTTTCCCTTCGTGGCTGCTGCCTAATACCTTCTCGCCTCCTTCGGGGAAGCTGTGAGAGAAGTCCAGGGAAAAGTAGAATGACCTGGGAGGCAATAATAGAGAAATAATCAAAACCATCTTTTGTATAATAAGAGAATAACAATACTCAGAATGAGGGTGGAGATACTCTGTTCTACTCTACGCCCAAGGTAGAAAATTGCATTATTTTTTAGGTATCTCTTCTGGAGGAAGTATAGACAAAGTGGAATGTTTAGAAGAGCATGAGAAGGACAATAAGAAAGTTCTAAACTGAATTGTCTAAGGAAAAGAAACGGATGTTTGAGGTGGGGAAGGGGCGATACGGACGGTGGGGTAGGAGAGTCCCAGCTATTTTCCAGTATTTAAAAGAATGTCATGTTAAAGAGGAATAGACTAGTGGGAGGTCAGAAAGAACCTCCTCCTAGTAGGAGCAGCGCAAAGACGGGAGGGTCTGACTCAGGAGGCTGTGAGAATTTCAAGTCCCTGAAACATATGGCAGAATCGAGCCCTTGAAAAGGACATTGTACAGAATAATTCCAGATCAGTGTTCTGTGGAACACTGGGTCCACTCGATGTCTATTAGTGGCCTGTAGGAAGAAATAAAAAGTGTGTGAGTGTGTGTGTGTGTGTGTGTGTGTGTGTGTGGTTGTGGGACTGTTCTTAGGAACAGATAAGTTTGGGAAGCACCAGTTTAAAATCAGGGAAATAAGTTCTTATGTCAATAATGTCTCAATGTCCTTAATATGATACTATGCTTAATATGCTATTATGTATATTGTGAATATCAAAGAGGCTTTAACAGTACCTACAAGTATTTGACAAAAGGAATCTTGATTGGTCGTAAGAATATCTTTCAATATCTCGTGAGGCATTGTCTCATGGAACTCAAGTGTAGAAAACATTTTTATTCGAAACGTGGTCACTGTTTATGAACATCCAAAGGACATTTTCAAACCTGATACCTTCTGACACTTTAGTAAAGGCGACCAGGAGGACATATACAAGGAGGAGGGAGGATGTATTAACAAACAAGACACACATATAGCACCTGTATGGTTCGGCAATATTTATTGCATGTTATTAAGTTCCTAGGAATTTTCTGTGTTGTCAAAGAACGCTGCAGTGGCCAGTGTGAGGAGGTGTCAGGTGACATGATTTCCCAAAGATAGAACCAACAGAAAACACGTCAGAGCACTCTCGTTCAGCCTAAGTGACTTAAAATTTTGTACTCTTTTGGTGCTAATAAAAGACTCTGACTAGTAAGACTGCTGTCAGCGGGAAATTATAGAATCAGAGCCTAATGAATATTATTATCTTACAGAACATATGACATATTCATCTGCCCTTTGCACCTGCGCTTGTCACTGATTAAAGGGGAAAAGGCCGAAGAAATCTCCCCTGATAATTATGCGGTCTCACATTGCCCACGGACACCGGACCGTGTTAGCACCCGGGTTATCAGGATCAAATTACATTTTGTTTGTGTTCATTCTGCCTGGTAGCTTTTTCTCCAGGGAATGGGAAATTTCTGAATTTGGCTTTTTGGAAATTGAACATCTACTTTGGGAGTCTGAATATCTACTTTGTATGCTATAGCCAACTCTTTGAAAGCATATGTCATCGACGTGAAATTGCATGAAGTACTATATGCAAACGGCCGTGAGGATAAAATAAATACCCCCAGCTTCGGCCGGGCAACTGGGCCTGGAAATGTCTCCCGGCAGAGTGACCATGTTTTCTTTGGAAATCAGTGTAGGTTTTCTGAGCCTCTGATACGTGGTTCAAAGCTTAATGGTATGCAGAGGAAAACCCCAACAGAAACCTGAAAGTAAGACCACGTGGCCACTATTTCTCAGTAGTCTGGCTTTGGTGGCCTGTCCTCTTTGCCAGAGGAGTAGAGGTCCCCACACAAGTCTGCACAGTGCATGGCACTAAGTGTAAGTGTGGGTGTTTAGGTGATTCCCCTCTCCGCCATAAAAACACCAACAATAAACCCACCCTCCAACCAGCCTGCAATCTGCCTTACATTTTTGAAATGGAAATGTGGCTTTAATCTTTTTATCTCATTAAGGTTGCTGAAAGCCATTTTTGATGGGGCGGAGGGAGTGGAGTGGGGAGGAGAGAATCTACTGACCACAATTTCCTGCCATCAAATCATAGACTTGTGGGTAGGGTTTCCCCAGACATAGACTCTGAGACGCTGAGATTTGTGCAGCAGCTTTATTCCGAGTTCCCTTGGGACCAGTGTCAATGGGAGAGGGAAGGAAACAGGACTGGGTGGGGGGACACGTGACGCAGTCACAGCACAGGCTTCACCCACGCCACAGGCAGGTCGGGAGCTTGGTGGGCTTTCAGAGCTCTTCTCCCCTGGAAGCAAGTGATGCCACACCCTGCTCCCCCCAAGATCAGTCGTTGGCAGCAGGTTGTCTCCAGAGAGGGTGTGTGACCTTGGCTGAGGTGGCTGTCTTTGGCTGAAGGCAGTTCTTGGACAGAAACAGCCGAGCGCCAACAGCCAGCAACACTCGGGCACCCGGAGGATGGACGCCCCAGATCTGGAAGGGAATGTGTGGGCAGCTCACCCAGCAGTCACTGCACATCGGTACCCAGACCAACTCGTGCGGCCAGTTGCCTTAAAGTGACCTAGAACTAGGCAAAATGAAGGTAACTAACATTTGCTTACTGTGTTCTGGGTGACAAGCACCTTAGGCATTAACACTAAAAAAGGACTAACCGCTAAGATTTATTGAGTCCTTATCTCTCAGGTATTGTGTTAAATTTTATATGCGTGTTTCATTTAATC
The DNA here is from genome assembly GCA_004026765.1 of Micronycteris hirsuta. Taxonomy (NCBI): domain Eukaryota; kingdom Metazoa; phylum Chordata; class Mammalia; order Chiroptera; family Phyllostomidae; genus Micronycteris; species Micronycteris hirsuta. The sequence continues at coordinate 966 of PVJI01018149.1, read as the reverse complement.
TTCACATTAATTTACTCTCTTTATGCTCTTTCATGAGTGAGGAAATTGAAGCTAGAAAAATGTTAAGTGACTTCCTGAAGTAACACAAGTACATCTAACTGAGAGTGCCGGAGTCTGAATTCAGGCAGTCCACCCCAAAGTCCTCATTCCTGACCTCTGTGTTGTACCTCCTATCTATATGTTATTGTTGTGTTTCATTCTTTCAAAACCCCTGTGAAATATGTACCATTATTATCCCTGCTTACAATGAGGAAAATAATCGACAGGGAGGTTAAGTACCCTTCCCGGGATCACGTGTTATTAGTAACTCACATTCAGATCAGTCTGATTCAAAAGCTCTTGCTCCTTCAACTGGCCCTGTGTCAACTGTAGCCAGTCCATTAAAACCTGGTAAATACCTACTTAACGGATGACTCCTTGGAGAGTAGTTTTATTTAGCCTCATGAATTTATAAGAGTCCATGGAATATTTCCATTGGAATTGGACTTTGTGCCAAGAAAGAGGCCAGCAGCCAGTTCAGGAGCCAAGAGGCTACATGGACATCTTCATTTTCTAATGATTTCAGGCAAAGCTACTCAGAGCGATTAAACAGTTTCTATTGGTAGTGGTGCAGGTAATTCTGGAATTAGTCCCATCATTAAGGCAAGAACCATATCTGGTTCATCCCTGAATCCACCCCAGCAACTGCCACATAGTAGGTGCTCAGTGAACATTTGGCAACATTATGAGGGAATATATGAATGGCTAGAGACCAACAGTGCCCAGGATCTCACCCTAAAAGCCATTGTTTTATACCATTTTTCCTCCCAGAGCCCTTCTCCCCTTAATAAATGTGTATAAGTAACAACTTATTTCCCCATTGTTAAAATTAAAGGCATATAGAATTCCAGTTAAACTTCCCATAAGCAACAGGTATTTGAGACTAAAGTTGAACTGATAAAATGATCCTGCCGGCACGACCGAAGA